>VZTM01019881.1:97209-143514 GCA_013400555.1 Jacana jacana | reverse complement strand
GGGGGAGTGAGTGTCATGCCTGGTGTGGGACAGTGAGCCCCCCATTCCCAGAGGTCTATGTACGGCACCTTTATTGGGATCAGGGCATCGACCACACAGTTAGGAGCTGAAAGTGCAGCCAGCCCCCAGAACAGGATACAGCCAAGCATGGGAGTAGGGGGGTTGCTTGGCCATAGTTATTGAGGGCCAGACTTGACCCAGGGTTGGGGTGCTGCCCAGCCATGCAGTACCTTTCACCAGCCCACCCCATATCACCACTGGCAAAGATCTATCCAGCCTCCAACCTCTGCATTCAGCTCTCCCTCCTTGCCTCTCTGGCTTTTCCCAGTGCTAGCTCTGTTTTTGCCTGTCTTGCAGGGACCCCAACAAGCCTGTCCCCCAGGACACCAAGTTCATCCACACCAAGGCAAATCGGTTTGAGGAGGTGGCCTGGTCCAAATATAACCCCCGTGACCAGCTGTACCTGCACATTGGGCTGAAGCCACGGGTACGTGACCACTACCGGGCCACAAAGGTGGCTTTCTGGAAGCACCTGGTCCCCCACCTGTACAACCTGCATGATATGTTCCACTACACCTCCACCACCACCAAAGTGCCACCACCCGACACCACACAGAACTCCCACATCACCCGCCGGCCTAATGGGAAGATCTGGACCACCAAGCGCCCCGCCATCTCCCCCGCTTACAACAGTGAGAATCAGAAAGAGAAGTGGAGCCCAGAGCAGGAGGCAGGCACTCTGCTCGAGAGCCCCCGTGACTACTCCACTGAGTTGAGTGTCACCATTGCTGTGGGCGCCTCCCTCCTCTTCCTCAATGTCCTGGCCTTCGCTGCACTCTACTACCGCAAGGACAAGCGCCGGCAGGACACACACCAGCAGCCCAGCCCCCAGCGCAGTGCTGCCAACGACATCGCCCATGCGCCCGACGCGGAGATGCCCTCCTTGCAGGTGAGCCAGGGGCACCATGAGTGCGAGGCCATGCAGCCCCACGACACCCTGCGCCTGGCCACTCTGCCCGACTACACCCTCACCTTGCGCCGCTCACCGGACGACATCCCACTCATGACCCCCAACACCATCACCATGATCCCCAACTCTCTGGTGGGGCTGCAGACCCTGCACCCCTACAATACCTTCACTGCTGGCTTCAACAGCACGGGGCTCCCACACTCACACTCCACCACTAGGGTATAGCTGCCCACCGCCAGCGCACACGCACGCACGCACACGCACACAGCAGACACTGGCAGAGGGACCAGCGGGGCCAATGGAGCCCCTGGACGGAGGAGCTGTGCCAACAGACGGTGTGGCACCAAGCCCAGAGACCTGCAGGGTCCTGGTGCAGCTGGATGCCCCACTCTTCTCCCAGCTCATTCTTTCATTCCTATCTAACTTTTAAGAAGTGCTTTGACTCTCCCGGCTCCTGGGAGCCCTGGGGGTGCAAGGGGAGGACACAGCACGGCCCCTGTGCCCATGCACCAGAGCGAGCAGACAGGGAGGAACCCACTGGCAGTGGCCAGGGCTGTGCCTCCCCACAGGGTGATCACATCCCCAGTGCTCTGTCTGCTGAGCACCCTGGGGACTGATGAGGAGTAGGGCCAGGCATTCCTCTTGGCCAGTGCCTGGGCATCCCCAGGTAGCTTGGCATCTCGAGTGCCCTGGAAAAGGCTCCTTCACTATGTCAAGAAGTCGCCCGGGCCATGGTGCTATAGGCAGAGGGAGCGGGCAGGGTCTGGGGACCTGGCCTCCTGCTGGGTGTGGGTGCTGGGGCCAGTGCTGGGTCTTGGGGACCCCGGAGACCCTGGGAGTGGGGCCCTGGGCTGAACACTTGGCACCTCTGCCCCTCTTTGCGCTGCAGAGAATCTCTTTTGTGTCAATCGTTTCTCTTTGCAGAGACGTTTTTTAAGCAGATCTTTAGTTCTTTACACACTAACGGAGTCGCCGCGTTTTGTCCTTTGTAAAGATTTTAAAACCAAGTGTTCTTGATATAAAATAAAAAGCCAGTTAGAAGCCAGCGTGTGCGCGCAGTGCCAGCCCCCGGTGGCCCCCGCCTGCAGGGCACTGCCTCTATGCCGCGGGGCTGCGCTCTTTTGTATTTTTGATATTCCTCCTCTGTCGCCTGTGCCCACATATCTCAGCCAAATAGCCTCCCTGATGGCCCACCCATGTGCATCCCCCACCCCAGCCCACTATGCCAGTGCCACCCACCACCCCGCCTGGGCATCATCTACTGTCAGCACTATCTGCCCACCACCATCAGCCCAAGGCAGCACCCCAGAACCATGTCCTTGTGCTCCCCACCCTGCCCTGCTCCCCCGGGAGCATCCCAGGACCCTTCACCAGAGCCACTGTGCCCTCCCTGCCCATGCCACTGCCTGAACAGCAGGGGTGGGCAGCACTACAGGGCGGCAGGAGCAGGCTGAGTCATGGACCAACACTGACTCTGGCTCCCAACTCATTCCCACTGGAGTCTTTCCCCCATCACGGGGGAACCTTGACTCCAGCATCAGGGGCACATGGCTGGGATAGATGCCTGGGCAGGATCTGCTCAAGTGGGGCCACTGGAGGTGCTGCAGCCTGCATGGGGCTGGTGTATCCATCCGGGGCTGGGAACCCACTGGGCTGGTGGCAGCCACTGAACTGCAGGCAGCTGTGAGCAGCGGAGCTCAAGGCGAGGGGTTTTGGTGCAGCCAGGCATGGAGAAGGAGCTGCCCAGGACCCCACATAGGGCACCCCAGTCTCAGCCCCACCCAGGCACTGGCACCTGGGGCCTCAGGAGGCGGGAGGAACAGACGGGTCCTTGCAGAGAGACCATTATCTTGTCCCTGTGCAAGACGGTCCGGCTGGCAGACGCTGCCTGTGCTGGCGGCCGTGACGCACCGGTGCCGGCTTGCCCTACTGCCTGGGGCTAGCGCACCCCTGGCCCTAGCCCCTGCCCTGGCTCCCACCCCTGTGGCTGGGCTGAGGGTGAGGATGCTCGTTGCAGAATGTATTTATACCCTGTCACCTGCGCAGAGTAACAAATTCCAAATAAAACAGAAGTGATATTTTTAATAGCAGTGTGTCTTGCTTCTTGAGTATGCAGGGGCTGGGGGCTCCCAGGCTGGGTGGGGTGCTCACAGCCAAACCAGCTATGACTGTGCCTGCTTCCAGAGTGTCCCGAGAGCCCCTGTGTCCCTGGCACCCACCCTGCAGAGGTGGCAGAAGGAATCCAGTATCACCATGCCAGGTCAGGGTGCTGAACCCCCAGTGCAGCATGCATGCAAGCCAGCACCTTGCAACCCAGGACTGTCAACACTGAATGCTACAGTGGGGGGATCTCCACATGCCCACAGTCCTGCTGGGCCGCCTGCTCTAGGACTGGGACCCCATATGGCACCACAGCTACGCCACAGCCCCCTCTCACTGAGCTCCATCCCTCCTCTCCACCCTTCCCAACCCCCCAGCCTCTGCCTTTCCCCGCCCAGCTCCCCTCCCCCTGCTTGCCAAGCAGAAAAGCTGCTGGTTTCATTTCTTTTTAATGTAATTTCAACTGGAGTTGCCATGGAAACCAGGCGTGGGTCCTGAATCGCCTCCAGGCATCGTGGAGGCAGCAGAGCCAGGGCCCAGGCCCTGAGACAGAGGGGCAGGAGGGGGGCTGCACTGGGGGCTACATGGAGGGGTCTGCCCAGGGCCCCTGGCAGCTGCAGTGCCACTGGTACATGTCACTCTGCTTAGCACAGTGCTTCAGCCCCTGCACTGTACCACCATGGCCCCTGGTACTGCTCAGTATGGGGGTTCTGCATCCCCTGCCAGCCTTTGCCCTGTGTCATGGAGTTGTAGCACACAGCAGGCAGCATAGGTATGAGCTAGAGCACCAGCCTGGGATGGCAGCAGGCTTCTCACCATGAGGTAGATGGAGAGGTAGGGAAAGCGCTAGAGGAAGGTAGCCTGACTTGTGGTGTTGTCATGGGCAGGGATGCTGTGGAGCACCTGGAACAGGCAGCAGCAGAGCTGAGCTGTGATGGCTACCTCCATTGGAACTCCCACCCAGGGCACAGGGTTGCCTTGCCTTGGGCTTTTCCACACTGACTGGCAGAGCTGCTCAATGTGGGCTCAGCTCTCCAGGCAGGGGGATGGCTCCCCACCCTGAACCCTGATCCACATCCCCATCCAGTGCTGCCCCAACCACTGGCCCCTCTGGTCCGACCTACCAGGTAGCCCAAGCAATGCTGTCCCAGAACCCTCCCTCACAACCACCAGGTGGTACCCCTGTTCAGTGACCATGTGTGGAACCAAGATTAAAAACCCACATCAGGCCACGGGGCCAGGTTTCCATGGAAATGCTGGTGCTTTGCAGCACAGCTCCAAGAGCAGCCGCCTCACCACGGTGCAAGCAGTGGGGCCAGCCCTGTCTGGGGGACAGCAGCCCAGCCCAGTGATACTGGCATCACCACCAGCTGCTCATGCTGTGGTGTCTAGTGCCCTCTTGAAGGGGAGATGCCTTTCTGCCCAAGAACAGGGTCTTGCCCTACCATTCTGGCATCCCTCCTCATCCTTGCATGGCTCCAGCTGACTGCTGTCCCCATGTGCCAACATGGCCATCACAGCTAGGACCCCAGGGGCAAGCTGGTGACAGATGACACATTGCTACTATGCCACTGCCTTTGCAAAACTCCCAAACCCACTTTCTGTCCAGGGTGTCCTTGACCTTATTCAGTGTTTCTTTAGAGACATGGCAAAGTCCAGGGGACACTGTGTTCCAGAGGGTACATGCAGTTAACATCCTTGTGACAATTGTGGGACATCTTTGCCTTAGGGAACATGTTTAGGGCTGCTGGCAAAGAGAAGCATAAGGGAACTGAACCGCAAAGGTGTCCCTGGCACAGGGATGGGATGAGTGACCTGTGCCTGGTCCTGCCTGCTCCAGGAGCCACAGCCAGCAGGGCAAGCATGTTGCTTTGCAGAGCAACATCACCAGGACAGCATCCTGGTCCCTGTACTCCTGAAGCACAGGACAGCAGACCCACAGACAGGCAGGACAAGCTGTTACTCTGTGTGCTGCAACCCCCTCTACCCCACGCTGCAGTGGCACAAAGGATTTCTGTGCTCACCCGCTGCCAATGCCCTTTCCGGCAGAGTTGACTCAACCCAGAGGGTTTTGTCTCTCTGAGGGCTGCAGTCTGGATCCAGGGTTGCCTGTGCTGCCGTCAGCCTCAGCCTGGAAGCCTGGCGGTCCCTGCACCACAGCAGCCATCTAGACTGGCAGCAAGACTGAGCCACAAATGGGGCCACCCCCTCCAGGGGCAGGATGGCAGGGGAAAGGGGGCTCCGAGAGCCTGCTCTGCAGCACCTTTTTCCATCTGGCAGAAGAGGTGTTTCAGTGATGGAGCTTGATTTTTCTCCACTGTACTGAGGCAGACTGCCAGGCTATGAGATCTCTTGACCCCAGCAAGGTGCCAAGAAGCTGCGTCACCCCCATCCCACCAGCCGGATATTGTCTCAGCCCTGCCCTATCTCATCGGCTTGTCTGCATTCAATGTGCCCACGACATCGAACTCTGCTGCAACTTCAGATACCCTATTAACTTCACCATTAACGTCATTAACAACCAGCCCGTTTCTGGCCCACGTGATCATGGACGGGGCAGTTTTCCGAGCACCGGAGGCAGCGAAGCGGGCCACAGCTCCTTCGAACAGCCTGTCCTTCCCCGCTGGCTTTTGTGCACAACTGTTTTGCCCAATGCAAACAGGGGGCGGTACGCGGAGGCCGGACGCGAAGGTCAGCAGCAGCCCCGGGCAGGGGAGGGAGCTCTCGCTCATCTCCGGGGCTCCTGGTGCCGCCATCGCCGGTGAGGACAGTCGAACAGCAACGCCCCGCCTTCTTCTCCCCTCTTTCCTGCTGTTGTTTTTTCTCTCTCCGTTTCTCTTACGTTTTCAGGTGGATTCCCGCGGGCTGAGCCCCCCCCGCCCCCGTCACTGCCGCCAGAGGGTGCGGNCCCCAGTTTTCCGCCACCGCACCCCAGTGCACCACTCTGCCTGCTCCCCCCCAAACACCCCGCTCCTGGCAGGACCCCTCCCGGCCCCAGTCCCGTTCCGGGTGTGCAGCCAGGGCGGTGCCAGCGGCCGCGACCGTTCCGCGCCCCGCACTGCTAACTCAGTCGGAGCCTTATCGTGGGCAGCGGAGATTGCGGACCTGGCCGATCCCGCCCGCCCCGCACTCCCGGCCCCGCCACTCCGCGGGGTGGACCCCCGCCGCCCCACGGTGCCACCCTGCCATTCCCAAGGCACGTCACACATCACACATCCGCGGAACAGTGGCATCGCCACCATCCTCACTCAGAGGATAGCATGCAGGGTCCCGCCAGCCACACCTGGGGGCCCCAAAAAGAGGACAGAGTTGCCTTGTCCCAGAGTGCAGCGGGGCCACGCGGGGTGCTGGGCAGCGGGACCTTGGAGCGAGCCGTTAGCCAGGTTAATCGTTGACAGGCTGTTTGCCTTCCTTGCTGCACTTGTGCACATTAAATCTGGGTGTCGGTGGCTCCCCAAGGACTGGCCCTCAGCAGAGGACTGAAGCGCTCCAGGTGCTGTGGGTGCCCAGAGCCAACCCCTGGGGATGGCAAGTGGGGTCCACCATGGTGCATATGACCAGCGTGCAGGGGAGGTGGAGGGGAGGATGCTGGAAGCAGGGGAGCGCGGCCAGGGGGGACCACAGAGCTCCCTCCGGGACATGTCTCTGCCTCAGTGGTGCGATAGCCCTGAGGATGTCCCCAGGGAGTGCTGGGCTGTAGCGGTAGGTGCCAGGGTGTTGTGAGCACAGGCTGGACACACCTGTGGTGTTGACTTGGCAGGGATCGGGTCCTGGAAGGAGGGAGGCTGGGAGGGGGTGGGTGACGTGCCACGGGGCAGAATAAAGTCCAGGGTGCCGTGCTGGAGGCTGAGGTCGCCGTGGTCCCCAAGAGCTTTGTCAGTCCAGGTGCTGAGGTGAGAGACTGGTGGGCATGGCACTGCTGCGGGGTTGGCAGCCACATGTCACCAAGCTGGGGGAACTGGGAGGTCCAGGGAGGGGGCTCAGCAACGGGTCGAGGTTGCTGGCCTCCATGGGGGGAGCAGGGCAAGGAGCAGAGCGCGGTCCAAGTACTGGCTGCCCTACTGCCGTGGCTTCACTGGGGGGGTCTTTGCCCACCACCATTTGTGCAGCTCCAGGCAGTTGTACCCTGGGTTAAAGGGTGGAGGTGGCCACCATAACAGCCCTACTGGCCCCCAGCTGGTAGGTTTTACTGGACGTGCTGCTCCTCACCCGAGGCTGGGGACAAAACCCAAGGGACAAGGCAACATCTCAGCGGGGATGGGGTACAGCATGACAGTGTGGCTGGGGTGCCAGTCCACAGGGACACAGGCATGGGGGGGTCTGCAAACACAGGGACTCTTGCACTCACCAGCAGTCTGAGGAGCAGGGTCAGTGCCCCCCCCACCCCAGGAGAGGGGCACAGCTCCTGCAGCACATGGCTCAGCGCTGAGTGCAGCCCCCATTAGCACACAGCTGATGTCATCCCAGCAGACTCTTTTCCATGTCTTCAGTGGGACGGGGTGCATGCAGGGAGCTCCAGCACCTTCTGGCACCCTCCAGCACCCTCCAGCACCCTCTGGCCATGGTTGCTGGCACCAACCCCCTTGGCAGCAGAGCCTCAGGGGCATGGTGAGATCCCACAGACTGCTCACTGCCACGCTGCAGACCAGCCAGACCCCATGGAACCCCATGCTGCCCATGTGAGATGGGCACGCAGCTGGGCTCTGTCACCCATCCTGGGGAAGTGCCCCCCGGGCACTCTGGTGATGCCGGTGGTGGGGGTCCCACCAGGGAGGGTGACGAGCACCCCGAGGCTGGCAGCTGGGAGGGCTGCAGCTGTGGTTGGCACAGGGCAAGGTGGGAGCGGGTGCGGGGCTGGGCAGCAGGAACGCAGCACACAGGCACTTTGTTTGGCTGGGGTGGGCGGAAGTCAGGGCGTTGGATCTGAATGCTAAAGTGTGTTGTTCAGGGGCCAATAAAGGCCCCATTGTATGCAAATAGTTTATAAAGCAGCATATGACTTCCAGTGCAGGGCAGTGTTGGATAGAGACGAGGGCAGGCGGAGCAGAGCTCTCCTGCAGGAGACATGAGACCTTAGAGGGGCCACTGGGGGCAGCTCACAAGGACCTTTCCTCACCGGCAGGTATGCGCCACTGGGACCCTCCCCACCGGGGTGGCCGGAGGGCAGATCCCAGCCTCCCAACTGCAGTTCCTGGGAAGCAGTTCCTGGGGCTGCTTCGTGCCGGCAGGTGGCCCTGGCGGGGCAGGGGTCTGTGCTCAGGGTGCGGGGTTACCCTGTGCTTCCTGGGCAGGAACAGCTTGAACAGGGTGGCAATGCATGGCTGCATGAGGGGTTCCCCCCCAGCTCAGGACTCCCCAGCCCCACTTCTCCAGGGAATGGGGGGATGAGGGCAGGGAGGTGCTGGTGCAGAGGAGCCCCTGAAGCTTCTTGGGTCCATCTCTGGCCAGAGAGCCCAGGGCTGGGTGCAGATGAGGGGTCCCTGTGGAAGTGTGGGAGCATCACCCACATCCTCTGTGGCAGCTGTGAGTCAGGATCCCTGTGGGGTGGCAGGGCACGAGCAGCTGGCACTGCGGGGCCATCTAGTCTCCTGCCAAAACATTGCCCTGGGCAGTGTCAGCAGCAGAAGCTACCCTGCCATCTGTCCATCCTGCTGCCCACCTGTGGCAGCCGGTTGCTCCCAGCTGCCTCTTGGGGCTGCCGCCACAAGGGCTGGAACATGGTGGCTCTCACCCAGGAGCTCTTCCTGCTCCTAACCCCATCTCTTGCTGCTCACTCCTGCAGACGTGAGGAACAATGAACTGGGCTGGCCTCTACACGGTGCTGAGCGGGGTGAACCGCCACTCCACTGCCATCGGGCGCATCTGGCTCTCCGTCATCTTCATTTTCCGGATAATGGTGCTGGTAGTGGCAGCTGAGAGCGTCTGGGGGGATGAGAAATCTGCCTTCACCTGCAACACCCAACAACCTGGCTGCAACAGCGTCTGCTATGACCACTTTTTTCCCATCTCCCATATCCGTCTGTGGGCCCTGCAGCTCATCCTTGTCACCACCCCAGCCCTCCTCGTGGCCATGCATGTGGCCTACCAGCAGCACCAGGAGAAGAAGCTGCTGGCGCTGACAGGGCATGCAGACCCCAAGCACATGGAGGAGGTGAAGAAGCACAAGATGCGCATATCAGGTTCACTGTGGTGGACATACGTCTGCAGTGTGGTCTTCAGGCTGCTCTTTGAGGCTGTGTTCATGTACATCTTTTATATGCTTTACCCGGGCTATCAGATGGTGCGGCTGGTCAAGTGTGAGGCTTATCCCTGTCCCAACATCGTCGACTGCTTCATCTCTCGGCCCACTGAGAAGACCATCTTCACCATCTTCATGCTGGTCACCTCCAGCATCTGCATCGTCCTCAACATGGCAGAGCTGGTCTACCTGGTGGTGCGGGCCTGTGCCCGCCGAGGCCAGCACAACTCCAACCCCCCATCGGGGAAGGGCTCCTTCTACGGGCACAAGCTCTCTGAGTACAAGCAGAATGAGATCAACCAGCTGCTGACAGAGCAGGACGGCTCCCTCAAGGACATGCTGCGCCGGAACCCTGGGCTGCAGGAGAAGGGTGACCGCTGCTCTGCCTGCTAGGGCCAGCATCTCGGGGATCCCAGCCCTTGCCCCCTCCCCATGGCTGTGTGCTGCCCCTGCCCCATGGATAGCATCCCTCAGGCCCCAGTCCAGGAGGGCATCTTGGGCCATTAAATCTCCGTTCTCAGGCGCTGCCTCCCTCCTTTCTGCTCTGGCCGGGATGTGCTGGGGGCTGGGGTGCCAGCGTCAGGTGCCCACCCTTGCACCCTGGCCCAGGTTAGGGCCACCAGGGGCGGTGGGGGCTGCAGAGCCTTGCCTGTGCTAGGGCTGTGGCTACAGCACCCTGGCAGCCAGCATGCAGGAGCAGCGACCCCTGGGTGGCATTGAGCAGTGTCCAAGGGCTCGCACTTCCCCGATATCAGCCCCTGCAGCCCCAAATATATTTAGAAAAGTCCCCAGACCAAAAATAGAGGGGAAAATTTTCCCCAGTGGCTGTTTCATCTGCCAGTCACAAGGGAAGCCAATGGGGCACACAGCTGCCTTGTGCCCTGATAGCCCCACGCCTGCCATCGGGTGGACAGAGATACTGACAGAGCCAGGCAGACCTGACTGCACCCTGCTGAGGAGCTGGGGACCAGGAGCTGGGAAGGGACCCCGCAGCGCTCTGCACTGCCTCACCGAGGGGAGCTGACGGCGTGGGAGCACTGGGCTCTGCCACACACACTTGCCAACGGTGAGGGGTCCCCATGCTAGATGGCTACTGCGGTATCCCCCCCATGGTGTTCCCATTGTGGTGGGGCTGCTTTCTGCTGGGGGTCTTTGCTGCCCTCCCTGTGACAGGTTAGGGGGTCCCTTGGGAAACAGGGTGGGGACACCCCAGGGACAACCCTGGGTCAAGTCCCTGCATGCCCCAGGGATGGAATGGCCATGCAGCGGGTGGTGGGGTGGACGTGTCTGGAAGGCAGCTGTCTTGCAGGGCACCGCGGTGCATGCCATGGGGGACTGGAACCTGCTGGGGCGGCTGCTGGAGAGCGCCCAGGAGCACTCCACAGTGGTGGGGAAGGTCTGGCTCACCGTCCTCTTTGTCTTCCGCATCCTGGTGCTGGGGGCGGCTGCTGAGCGGGTCTGGGGCGATGAGCTGTCTGGCTTCTCCTGCGACACACAGCAGCCCGGCTGCCAGAACGCCTGCTACGACAGCACCTTCCCCATCTCCCACCTCCGCTTCTGGGTCCTGCAGATCATCTTCGTCTCTACCCCCAGTCTTGTGTACCTGGGCCACATCCTGCACCTGGTGCATCTGGAGGAGAAGGCAGAGCAGCAAGTAGCAGTGTGGGCTGGCAGTGGGGCAAGGAGGCAGCACCCCAGGCAGCCCCGGCTCCCTGCAGGGGACAAGCAGGGACAGGTCTGCATGAGGGGAGCCATCCTGAGGACGTATGTCTGCAATGTCGTCTTCAAGGCTCTTTTGGAAGTGGGTTTTATTGTGGGCCAGTATGCCTTGTACGGGTTCCAGCTGAAGCCTGTCTACACCTGCAACCGCTGGCCCTGCCCCAACACCGTCAACTGCTACATCTCCCGGCCCACTGAGAAGACCATATTCATCCTCTTCATGCTTGGGGTGGCCTGTGTGTCCCTGCTGCTCAACCTGGTGGAGATCTACTACCTGGGTCTCACCAAGTGCCGGCAGGGGCCAGGCTCCAAGTCCCGCATCCTACCCGGTCCTGGTGGCCCTGCAAAGCCCTGTGGTGCTCACATCACCCTGCCTGTCAGTGGCAGCCCCACAGCTGCTGGCAGAGAGCCCCATGGCCTGGCACCCCTGGGGAAGGCACGTGCATGGCTGGGGATGGCCAGTGGGTCCCAAGGGAAAGTGCGAGCAGCAGACCTGGCAGTGTGAACATGGCCTGCTGGGATGCTCAAGGATCAGTGTGGCATGGGCATGGGTAGCCACAGTTGTGGTTCCATCTCTGGGACCTGCCAGGCTCACAGCATGGACCACACAGCCAGCACAAAGGATGGGTACGGCCTTGGGGACATGGCTTGGCTGCTCCCTGCACTTGTAAGAGCTTCAGGGCTGAAAGTAGGGCCGGGTCGGGGCAGGGGTCTGGCAGCTTTGGGGGAAGCAAATAAACACCCACTGCTCTTCTCTCGACTCTTGCTCTGCCCACGGGCACCACGGCATCGCTCTCTGACTGGTCCATCCCACGGAGACACTGCATGGCCAGGGCAGGGCCACCACTGGGTTGGGTTGGGCTGCCACTCTATGGGCAAGGACAGCCAGGGCATGCCAGGCTGGCACCAGGGTGCATGGGGTCACAGGCCATCCCAGCATGCCAGAGATTGCAGCACACCAGGGGCAAGAGAGGGTAGGAAAGTACTGGCAGCAGAGGCAGGCAGGAATGGATAGAAGCAAAGTTCACAGCAGCAGTGGGACACCAGCCCTGCACTCCTGCTGTGCCCACCCTGCTCAGGGGGAAAAGCAGGGACTGCCAAAAGTTTTCCGCATCTTTATTTGAAATGAATGGTTCCCAGAGACACAGGGTTAGTCCTACCACCCTGGCATCACTACAACAAGACTCGTGAGCGGCTCACTCTCCACATGGACACAGAAAACAGAGGGCCCCGGGCCAGGGCCCAGAACAATATATACAGGCTCAACAGGAGACCCGTGTACAGCTCAAGAAAACTGACCAGAACACAAGGAGGGGCAGGAGGTAGGGGCACAGTTGGAGCCAGGCTCAGCCTGGGCAGGATGGTAACACCCCACAGCTTTGGGAGGGAGGGAAAGGGTGGGCAGAGTTCCTCACTGCTGCTAGCAGCTGCCCGAGCCCTCAGCTGGAGCAGAGGGACCCACTAATGGCACATTGCACCTATACCAGGACGGGGGACAGCAGGGAGAGAGGGACAGCACTGGTGTAGACCTATCTCCATCAGTTTTCTACTGACTCAGAAAACATTGACAAAAATCAAGGGAGGCAGCCTGACTGCATATGAGGGAGGTGTCCTGTCCTCACGATGAGGCCAGGTTTCTGCCCTCGTTCCAGTGCTGGTTACCCTCCACCCCATGCAGCTCACCCAAATGTCTCCCACCCCTGCAAACAAGCCCTCCTGACCCAACAGCTCTCAGACTGCCAGTGGTCCTTCCCCACTGGCTTGGAAACACCATCCTGCCATAGGCAGCAGCAGAGCTACAGTCCCTGCCATGCCACCCACAGCCTTGCAAGAGGATGCAAAAGGAAAGGGAAATTAAAAGCCTCAGGACTGCTGGTCCCAGGCAGCACTATGCCGTATTGTGCAGTTCCTGCCCCAGGGCAGGGGGAGAAAGGGAACTGTCAGGGCTGGAAGGCATAGGGGGACAGGGCTAGGCAAAGGAAGATGCCCTGGGGGCTCTGCCAGCCCTGTGCTGTGGGGACTGGCCCTGGGGAAGACAGCTCACCCAGCAGCTGGGACAGGAGGCAGGGCTGAGTGCAGGGGCCATGTACACAGGAGAGGCCTGTAAGGAGCAGGATGGGATGTCCAAGTCTGGTAATGATGAAGGGACAGCACTGATGCATCACTGTCCCCTCCTGCACTGCACAGCCCCTGCCCTGCAGTGGGAAGCAGGGAGAAGAGGCGTCCAGGGCTTGAGCACAGCCAGTCCTGCAGTGCCTCGCTCTTAGTCCATGTCATCCTCCAGGCCGCCAAGCCGACTGTGCTCCTCGTAGATCTCCCTCACGGCCAGAATGCGGTTCAGCATGCTCTCCAGCATGCTCCGGTCCATGGGGATGACCGAGTACCAGAGTGGGGACTCAGCAATGCACGACCGTTCAGGCTGTAGGTAGAAGACATCGTTGCGATTCCGCAGACTCTCAGGACTGTAAAGAGAGAGGAAAGTGAGCCTTGGGGCATCAGCTCCACAGGCTGAGAAAGCCTGGCTTACCCTCACAGCTATCAAGGGGTGCTCAAGGCTTGTCACAGTTTCTCATCCTTCAGCAGGATAAGAACACAAACTGAGTCTGCAGCTCCTCACTGAGGACCAAAGACCCTAACCAAAGACTGAGGACTCATACTGCACTCTCCAGAGAGAGACAAGTAGTGGAAGGGGCCAGAGAGACAGAAAGAAGCATTCTCTCTGCCACAGTTTATACAAGCAGTGCACACCCTGGGCAAGGATTCACACTCAAGTATAAAAGTTTATGAGCAGAAGCCATTCCACAGAGTCCCACCAAAACTGAAAAGTGGCCCCAAAATGGCACATGTCCCTTCTTCAGAGAAAGCCTCACCATTTCGAGAGATAAAACTCATAGAACTTGACTGGGCAACGGAGTGGGTTCATCCTGTTCTCCCGCTGCTCCAGCATTGGTACCTCCTCCTCACGCTTCCGCTTTCCAGAGCCACCATCTGCAGAGGGGGAGAAAGCAGGATCATGACTGGGGCCCGATGGAGGAGGCAGGGGGAGGGACAGAGATATGCTTCATCAGACCCTACCTCGGCCTTTCTTCTGCTTGGCAGGAGCATAGTAGCGGATGCTCACCACCTTGGTCACACCACGGGCCGTGGTGCACTTGCGGGACTGGCGCACCACATTAGTGAAGGAGAGCTGCATGTGCTCCTCTGCTGTCTGTAGCCCGAAGAATTTGGTGTTGAAGAACATGAGGGTGTTGAGGAGCACAAAGGGTGAGTAAACGCCCAGCTGCTTGCACTCCCAGAGGTGCTCCTCCTCAACACGTGAGAAAACTGTGTCTGCAATGCACAGAGGAAGAACAAGGTCTCGTCACCAGTAGCCTTGTGACAATCCCTTCACCCTGCCCAAGCAAGCTCACTCCAGAAGACTGATGATTCACAACATCCCCTTTTCCACGAGGTAACTTCTCAAGAGCCATCGGCTCTGCCCAGCCATGAGCCACCCCAGAGCACAGCCAAACCACAGGCCAGAATGCAATCCTAACCCCTCATCCCTATAGAGATGGCCACAAAGTGAACTCCAGGTCAGTGCTCCTCCACTCTTGGTGTGAGATGAAGGAAAAGCAGCTGGCAGAATATACGTAGCCAGTTCCTGCCTCTGCCTGGGACACATACTATGCAAAGGTGAGGCTGGATCTGGGAACTAACTACTCACAAAACACAGGGAAGGCAGGGAAGCAGGGAAGGCAGCCCAGGTCATGGCATCATGAAAAGCCTCTGCAGAGCTCTACATTAGTCTGTTCACAAGGCAGCAGCACAGCAACCCTGGCCAACACCTAACACAGTCTGCAGGGCTCGCCCGTGTGCTGGGAACTAAAAGGCATGGGCCAGCATATCCTCTTTTGTATCCTCTTGGTATCCTCTTTGGCAAAGGGTGCAGACATCACTGAAGTGTTGTCAAGATTCAACCCGCCCCAAGACATAAGGCAGCCACAGTCTGCTCCCAGCTACCCTGACTGGGTAACAGAAGCTGCTGAGGCATAAAACAGGCCAGCTCCACTGTCAGTATGGGTCAGTTTGACCCAAGACACAGCAGGACTGTGCTGCCTATGCCAAGGAAGAGGATTGAGGCTGGGGAAACACAATCAGACCAGAGGATCTGAGGCTAGAAGCACAAACTGGATATGCATGGTGACTGAAGATAGTCTGGAAACACATACTATTTGGTAAGATTGTGGGTTGCCAGCCACTCAGGGACTTGTTCAGCTCCTGCACGAAGGTCAGGTAGTAAAGGTCTGTAAATATATTCACCATACGATTGTTCTCGAGCAGATACTAGAAAGGACAGAACACACAGTCAAGAGAGACATGGCAGCACCTGGAAGGCAAACCCTCCCCAGAGAGCCCAGGGCATACAAACAGAGCACCCTTCCTTGTACAACAAGGGCTGCAGGGCAGACTGCTCAAACTACCCACTTCTGAGAGCTGTAAGGAAAACCCTGGGCCATAACTGCAGTCTTGGTGCTGAAGAAGGGACTGCACTTGGGGAGATCTCCCAGCCCTCCTCTCAAGGATGTTCAAGAAGGGTGCAAGGCTGGGGAATAGCTGCTGCCTTACTCACTGGGCTTTGGAAAAAGTCTGAACCAGGTGGGGTGAGGCACTGAAGGAGAGTTCAGTGAGCCTCTTTGGGTCCCAAGAAGGCAGAAAAAAGGGTACAAGTTCCCCTCACCATATCTGATCCCCAGGTCTTGTAGAGGACACAAGAGCAGCAAGCCCTTCCTCACCTGCTGGATGCCAAGGCAGAGGTAATAGATGCTGTCTGGTTCGTAGCGCTCCCCATTGGGCCGTGTTATCTCCTTGACAAACTGGGCCAGGCCATAGTTGAGCTCAGCTGCTGTGCAAGCCAAGATGTCTTCCTTGATCCTCATGGGCTTGGCTATGGAGACAAGCACAGCAGCCTCAGAGAATAGCCTGCAAGGGCAGGAGCACCTCAACACCCTGGGACCCAGCTTGTGGAAGGTTTCTGCCACTCCACCCCATCCAGACAGGAAACTTACGGCCGAAGCGTAGCTCCTCTCCCTTGCTGGTCTCTCCCCCTGCATACTTGGCTTGCACCCAGGACTTCCAGGCATTCACACCGTATGAGTAGTTAAGCACTGTGGAGCTGGGCTGGCTGCTCATTGAGTCCCGGGAACAGCTTTCTGAGAGCACCAGACGCTTCTGCCCCTGCAGAGATGGGTACTGTGAGACTGGGCACCTACTTGGGATGGATGCAAGAGTTCTGGCAAACCCTCAGATCTACTGACTGCCAGGTGCCTCCCAGTGTGCCTGTGCCCCTCCCATCAGGCACCCCTCTGCTGACACTCCATTAGTTATGAGGATCAAAATCAGGAAGGAGACCTGTGGCATTCAAAGCTCTTCAAAAATGACAGGCAAGTCATTTCATTCAAGGACTGGCCCACAGGCCAGGCATGCCCTTGAAGGGAAAGGGCAAAACCTCCCCAGCACACCAAAGCCTCTGGCATGCTTCACCCCATACATCCCAGATGGCAGCTCCCACTCCAAACCCAAAGAGCTTTAAGCAGGTAGTACCCACGGGCAGCTCACCTTTCGCACAGCACGAGGCAGATCTTGTTCTGTGGACACATCATCTGGTCCCACCAGCCCACAGTCAAAGAGGAAGTCCACACTGGGGTTAATGTCTAAGGGGTCTGAAAGGAAATACAGGCAGAAGAGCTGAGACTTCTCATTGTGTCCCCTCCGCTGGCCTGGCTCTTACAGCAAGACAAAGAGGGAACACACAGCCCAATGCTTCACATCCTCCACCATTGCTTGGCACGAACTTTTAGGCACAGCCCAACAAAGGAAATACAGCTCTGGCAGATGCTAATCTTTCTCAGACTAACCAGAGATCCAAAATTTCCCTTCTGACAGTTTTTTGTTTGTTTGGTCTTTAAACATGAGGAATATTCCTCATCACCTTGTGCCAGGCCAGCACTGGGGACAGCGTGGCACAGGCATCCCAATTCTGTGTCCCTTGCTGCCAGCATCCTGCCCCAGCACTGCCCCTGGCAAGTCCCTGCCTCTTCTTCCACCTTCTGCCTGCTAACAGACACTAAGCAATTCTGCCGTCTCCCAGGATGTAATTCCTTGTCCAGGGCTCTCTCTTGCCTTGGCGGATCCTCTGGAATCATCATCCAACAGCACACCAGCGCCACTGCCCTGCTCTTTGTGCTGTTAAAGTCAGCTTTGCACTTCCCCTTCTCTGCAGACCTACATTTGCAACAGTCTAGACAAGCATACACTCCTTCAAGCAGTGATCTCCTCACCCCTGCTGCCAGCAGTCATCTGCAAGACCCTCAGCTCCTGGCCTCAAGCCTGGTCAGTCACAGGGCATGGGAAGTAAGTTCACACAGCTCTTAATGCTGCTGGCGATGGCTGGCTGAAGGCAGCCAGGGGACCCTGCTGTGACACAAGCAGCCCTGCATGTCTGCTTCACTCGGCTCTTACTCTTAGGGAAGTCAGCCTCCAGGTCCTGGCCCGGCTCATCGAGGACATTTGCCATCTTGACAGCCATAGCCAACACATCATCCCGTGCTGGTCCAAACAGATCACAGTCCTCCAGAAGACCCTCCGCGCTCTGGTTACTCACCAGGTCTGCAATACAAAAGCAGATCATAAACCCAACTTTCAATAAAGTCTTTTGTCTCTTTTCCTTGTGACAGCTGGAAAATTAAGTCAAGCTCGCTGCAATACAGTCCTGTGCTCAGAGCAGCCCCGTGACATCTGTCCTGCCCAGCTTTCCCTGGTCAACAAGACACTGGACATTTGTCCTCTCCCCAGCCACAGCCCTAACTCACTAGGACTTGAAGAACACAGCCCCCAGACAAAAAAAAACTGTGAGGTCAGGACTGCGAGTCTTCTGGCTCAGAAGCTGCTTCAGGTAAGAGCCTGAGCAGCCATCTGAATAAACTGAAAGTGCTGCACATACACCACAAGACATGGTGCCACAAAAGAGATTATGGCAGACACTGTTTCCTGCTGCAGCTCTTCTCTCCTGGTACCTCCTCAGCAGAAGTTGAGGACTTGCTCTTCCCTGTTCCCTTTTCAAAGGCTTTGGGGGAGCTATGATTCAGGCAGATGCTCTAGCTGCAAGAGCTGGCAAACCCCACCTGATCCCAGCTGCTGGGCCAGCCCAAGCCATGGCAGCACCTACCACACAGGTCCGAGGAGGCCTTGTCCAGTTCCTCAGCCTCTGCAATCATCTCAGCCATGGCCAAGATGTCAGCTTCCAGGGGATTGGAAGGGATCTTCACCTTCAGCTCCTCAATGGTCTCCACAATCTTATCTGTGCTCTCCAGCGTGGTGGGCAGGAACATTGGCACAGGCACCTGTTGACAGCAGCATACCAGGCAGGGAAACTAACACTCGGACTGATGCAAAAGCAGAGGCAGGAGAAGAGGACAAACAGAGAAGCAGGGAGGCTGCAGCAAGGCAGGGTCAAGACAGTAAGAGAACAAGTGGGTGGAGTGTGTCGCTTACCGGGACAGGCATGGAGAAAGGCACAGGTACTTTCTGGCAGTACATATGCATAGGCACAGGCACGAAGATTGGGATGGGGATTGGCAACACAATCACCTGGGGCTTCCAGTCAGCCTCTGACAAGAGCAGAAGTACATCAGTAAGCTTGCTGCCAGCAGCTCCCCCACCCAGCCCCGCTGCCCACCGCCATGGCCCCGGCATCACGGCCCTTCCAGCCACCAGCTCCTGTGACCCATGGGCAGAGCTGGAGCAGCATCAAGCCATATAGTTCTGTGACAAGAGAGGCTTGCCTTAGCCAGAGGTGCAATCCCTGCTCTTGTGTGGGCCTGCAGAGAAATCTAGTTGCCTTGCATATGCTGGAGACTACACACACATGCCCAACAGGAGCTACACAGTGGAACCTGCTCAGCAGACATTCCCCCAGAGAAGCTGGCAATCTCTAGATGAACAGGAGTTGTCCCACAAGAGGTGGGATCATGCTGCAGTGCTCTCTGCATCTTTTTGCTGCTGATGGAAATGGGCTCTCTACCTCTAGCCCTGCCAAGTGTGCCCTGCATGGTCCCAAGACTTCTCAGTATGATGCCAAACACTCAGCTGCTTCGTACAGCTTTTCAAGCTGGATTCACATTTAGTCTGGAGCATGGATGTACCACTTGCCTTTCCAAAATGTCCCTGTAATCCTGCAGTTATGTCTTGTTTTCCTACCTGTCTGACATCCTTTGGACTTCATTTCTATCTTGCAGGAAATGCCACGGTTCTGCATCAGTGGTTTACACATGGCAGCTTTATTTTTCCGAGGGGTGGCTGGAACTGGAGGGGGTGGGGGAGGTGGCACAGCTGGAGACACCTGGGATGAGGAGGTCTTTGCTGACAGCTGAGGGAATGCAGAAAGGAGGAGGTTGGTATCCATCTAAGGCAGAACCACCCTTTCCCAAACATGGTTACAGCTGGAGAGACTCCTAAAGCACTGCCTGAAGCCTGGCAGTCCCCAGCTCACACACACATGCAGACAGTCCCACAGTCAGCCCTGGCTGAAGGACTGCCAAGCTGCTCCTGGCAAGCAGCAAGCCTGTGTGGCATCTCCAGGGCAGTCAGCAGGGGGTGTGCCACTGGCTGCTCCTGTCCCACAGGGCAGTGGGGAACACAGTGGGACAACAACTATACTCAAGCACAGGGGAGCACCTGCAGAGGAGCCAGCACCACAGTGGCAGGCTGTTCTGCAGCCCATCATTGATTCCTGGGGAACGGCTATTCTTCCCCCATTTCAAGAGATATGCTGCTGCTCCCCTCCCCAGCAACTTTTATCAGCTCTCAATACCCAGATATCTTCAAATGCATTGTCCTTGAGCAATGTCAGATCTGTCCTCTTTGTGTACAGCCTCTTTGTACTAATTTGCAAACTCCTAACTCCAATGGGCCTTACCATGTTAGTCTCTGCCTTCTGTGGGGAAGGGGCAGGTGGTTTTGGCTCTGAAGTCTGACCTGTAAGAGAAAGCAACAGCTCTTAAGTTTGTGAGCTTCTGGGCCAACAGGTCCCACTGCTGGGACTGGAGGTGGCAGCAGCCAGAAATTGCTCCTGGCCACTCCAGGAACAGTTAATGTTTTAACAATCTCTAGCCCTATCAGCTCAGAAGACACAACTCCAAATCAAGTCATTCCCATATAATTTTGTGCTCCTTTACAGTCCACCCCATCACAGCAAGTCAGGAGAAATTCCAGCCCCTTGTAGAAAGAGGAATCCAGGGCTCTCTTCCCAGCTCTGCCCATTGGCTTGCTGTACGGAGCCATGGCCCCTCCCTGTGCCTCCATCTGCCTGATACAAATATCTTGGCAAAGTGCTTTGAGATCCCTAAGAAGAAGGTGACAGAGCTTATGGTAGCATTACAGGATATTCCAGAAAGCAGACAGCTGTGCCCCAGCCCTAGGGATGCAGTCCTTCCCCCTGCAGGTAAGAGGCATGTGTGGCAGACACTAGTCTCGGGTGGTGACAATATCATCCTGGCTTGGACAATAATTCCAGCTCATGTGCTGTGCAAAGAATCTGCACTTATCTCAAAGGCTAATGAGCTCAAAGAGCACCTTCATCCAAGTCTCCCGTAAGCCCTGCTTACCCACGTGACTGGGAAAAAGAATGGCCTTCTACCACACTGACTAACCATGGGCCATGGACAAAGGAGACACTTGCATGGAAAGCAGCAGGTCTCAGCACCCAAAGGGACTGACAGGTTCATACCTCTTACAGCTAGGCTCTCCAGGAAAGACACAGACTCCCAAAAGACCAACACGTGGGCATTTGCAGTGTGCAGATTTCCTCCATCCCAAGGAAACGCAGAGCAGGTCTTGAGCAATTGGTGGCCCATTTGCTGACAACCACAGGGGAATGGTAAGTTCCAGCTGGAGGAAGCTCCCTAACCTGCAGCTGAGCATTCATTCATAGCATCTGCAATGGTCTCAATTGGCCAAGAACTCCCCCTGACTGGCCCAAAATGGATGGTCAGCAGGTCAAGGTGGGAGACATCAATGGCATGAATGAGAAAAGACAAGCTATGGAGTACGAGCAGAATTTCTGCTGCAGCAGAACCAAAAGCAAAGTGGATTTTCACACAGGTCAATGATTTAGGACTAAGGGAAACAAGAAGATTCTCCTGCCACAAAGCTCCATGTCCAGGCTTCCAGAGGAAAGCTGCAACTTGTTCTCTACTCTGATCCCAACACTAGCAAGGAGGTTTCAAGGCACTGCCTGCACCAACTGTGATTTCTGACCCTCTGTCCGCTCCAGCTGGAGAGCCCTGTGCAGAGCCAGTTCCCCTAGGAAGTCTTTGGGCACAGTTCTGTAGTCAGAAGCTCCTCAATCTCTCATTACACTGCAATCCACACCTATCCCACAACTGGCAGATGGGTATGCCAGAACACACAGAGGGCCCAGTACCACCAGTGGCATTTACCAAGCATGGCAGCTGCTGGGGCAGTGTGGAGCTTGTGTTCAGCCAAGCACTCACTGCTCCTGGTGGACTTTTCCTTGGTTACCCTCAGAGTCCTCTGCCTCACTGGGTACACAGAGAGGCAGCTGTGGCACATTGAATGGTGATGCCCCATGTGCCAAACAGCAAAGTTTTTGGGGGCCTCCAGAGACATGGTGGGGGCAGGGCTCAGACTCTTCTGGTTGTTGGTGATGGAGAAGGTACCTCTCAGAGTCTTGTGGTCCATGGCTCCACGGAATCAATGGCCAGATGGTGTGAAACATGCTTCTCTCTCCAGAGAGCTTGCTCGCTTTGCCTGTGTCCCAAAAGCAGTGTTACCAGTCCCTCAAATGTGAAAAGTCTTGAAAGCAGAGGACAAATGAAACAGCATGGCTAAGGCTGTGGAAACACTTGGTGAGCTGCAGGAACCAGCAAGTTTAACACCTCTTCCTCCCCTGGGCTGCACAACGGTCTGCACCCCATTAAGCAAACTCCCCCTGGACACCCCTGTGGAGGGCAGAAACCAACAGTTCCTCATCCATGTCACTCCAGTGTGTGGGCACTTGAGCCATCACCTCACATGGCCTTTTAGGGAGTGTAGCTCTTGGAGGGCTCTCAGAGTGTGGCTCCCCTGGCTGGCAGAGCAGCTCTGCTTTGCTGTCTAAGCAGTGCTGACATCTTGCAATCCACATACGGCTGCCAGGAGAGGAACCAGGAAGAAGTCTGGAGATGGAGGTCTCTCAGGAAGCTCCTTGTCTTGGGTTGCCCTCTGCGGCACACCCTAGTCAGGGGTTTGGACCTCATGAAATTCCATATAGGCCCTGTGCCTGTGATGCATGTATCTGTCAAAGTTTGACAGACCAAAGCAAGTCCCACCATAAGCTGCAGCCATTTTTACTAGATGATGCAGACTACCTATCTTTGTGGCCTATGAAAGACCAGCAGGAGATGACAACTTGAGTATCCTAGGGCCAAGTGGTTTTGTCACTGTCACTAAAAGCACCTTCCATCCTGAGGGACCCCAAAGCACTTTGCAATCTTCCATAAGTAACTGGCTCAAGGTAGTGACAGGAAATGGGGCAACAGGCAGTGAAAATCTCCTTTCCAGCTGGAACTCCATGGATGCAGAATGGGGTTATCTGGGACACGGGGTTGGCAACTCCCCAAAGCTGCAGGGATCTTTGGGTAAGTAGTATGACTCCAACCTAACATTGCAAGAGAGAGTGCCTGCAGCAGCTCAGTGCTCCCTCAGGATCATTCTAAGTTCATCTCTGGCTGAGGAGAGCCCACCTACAGCATCACCAGCACCACTTCCTGCAGCACCCTGAGTTTTCCTTGAATGTTTCCCATCCAAGCACTGACCTGGCCCAATCCTGATTAGCTTATGAGAAGGTCACAGCTCGGAGGTGGTGTGGGGCTGCAGGTGGATTATCATGCCAAACCACGCTGTCCCCTAACCCTGTAAATCGAGCTCTCCGCTGGCAACATGAGGATGTTAAATCCCTGAGTATCCTCGCTAAGAGTGTGAGCTACAGGCAGCACGCTGGCACCGGCTCCTCCCGTCTGGGCCCTGTGTGTCATAGAACCATAGATGTTAGAGATGGAGAAGCCCCATTAGGTCCCACTCCGTCCTTTCCCCCCCAAGGGCCAGTGCAGGATTGTTCCCTAGCATCTCATCCAGTCATGGGCAGGAAGCTTCCACCCCTTGCTGTTCAGTCTTCCCTGTGTCTCTCGGACTGAATTATGCAGGTCCCCTCCCTCCCTCCTACTCACTGTTCAGCAGGCTCTCGGGCCCCTTCTGCGTGTCCAGGTTGGGCTGGTTCTGTTGATTGTAAAATCGCAGCAGACACTGCTGGTTGCAGAAGTGTTTGATTTGCCCCCGCCAGTGGATGGTTTCCAGCAGCTTCCCCTGACGCTTGCAGGCATGGCACCGAGCTGCCTAAAGCCCGCATTAGCAGGAGAGAAACAAGGAGTAACTAATCACAACCCCTCTGAGAGCAACACAACGCTCCAGTGAAAGGTACACATAGCAAGGTGCTGTGAGCTTCCCCACAGCAGTGCCCTGCCAGTGCCAGCCGGGACTCCAGCGGTGCGAACTTCTCACAGCAGCATTGGCCGCAAATCCAGCACTGTGAGCCTCCTCAGTGCGGTGCTCTGGCAGGATCAGTTGGGGACTCCAGCTACGTGAGCTTCCCCGTAGCAGTGTCCCATCATTGCCAGGCAGGACTCCAGCAGTGCCAGGTTCTCCGCAGCAGTGCCAGCCAGACTCCAGCAGTGTGAGCTTCCTCAGTGTAATGCCCACTTATCTGGGTGCCGTGCCCACCACAGCACTTAGCACAAGCTGCCAGTGCCAATACTGACCTTGAAGTACCAGAGCAAGTATTTGCTTTTGCAGTCTTCACTACAGAAGTCCCAGGTGCTGCCCTCCAGCTGCTCGGTGACCGCCCGCTGGCAGGTCTGAGAACAGTAGGTGCAGGTGATGCAGCACAGGCCCAGGTTCTTGGTGAAATCCTGTTTGTAAAGAAGCACACACCCTGCGGAGAAACAATAGGAGTGAAACCTTCCCAGGATGAACTGGGGGCCTCCCTGAACCAAACAAGACCAAAATCCAGGTCTGCGGAGACAACAGAGCACACGCAACACACTGTAGGGAACAATCCAGCACTGGCCCCTGGGGCTGGGATAAGATGGGACCTCATGGGGACTTGCCATCTCTCACCTCCATGCTTCTAGGAAGCGTCTGACTCCAACCTCCTGTGTGCAGGAACCCAGCAGGCAGGGCAAGGCCAGGTCAGGCCAGCCCAGACGCAAGAGCGTAGAAGTGCATGATGACAGGAGGAGCGGAGCTGCCACCTGCTGTCTCCCCAGCCCCCAGAGAGAGAAAAGCTGTGAGAAAGCCCTCCCCAAGGACACAATGAATGGTAAAGATCTTGCCCTAGGGCCTGGCTGGACAGCAAGCCATCCCCATGACAGTCCTCCCTTCACTGCATGGCAAGGCTCTCACCCCAGGGCCTGGCTAAGACAGTCTCCCCTGTTTCTCTCCATGCTCTCTTCTCCCCTAGCACGGGCTGGCATGGGGGCTCTGCCTCTCCTGTGCCTTCCCCAAGTACCTTCGCTGCAGAAGTTCTTCTCCACTCCAGAGAAGCGGATCTTTTCATGCAGCAACTTCTCCTGCTTGCAGTGTTCACACTGAGACACCACTCCACGCAACCGCTTGAAATCCTCACAGCAGTCCTTGCAGCAGAACTGATACACTTTGTCCTGCCAAAGAGACCACCACAAGTTCAGCCAGACTGTCAGGAGGTCCCCGCACTTCTTGGGGAAACACAAACAAGACTACAGGGCTGAGCCAAGTCCCCAGCTCTCCTGGCATGGGGTTTGGCAGAAGTGGTCTCCTCCAGCCTTTCTGATGCCCTGCTGAACATCAGGAGCACAGCACTCAGTGCACAGTCTCCAGGCACGTCCCTGTAGCCAAGGCATTCAGAATACTGGCACAGGAGCTCTGCTTTGAGCAGGGAGAGGAGGGAGCCCTCTGGTCCTCACTGGTGTTGGCCTCTGCCTCAACATCCTCCTGGGCAAAGTCCTTACCTGCCAGTCTAGGATCTCTGGCTTCCCGCTGAAAAGATTGTGGCAGTAATGGCAGTTGAGGTGGATCCCACCTTCTGGGCTGGTACGCTGCAGGAGACAGAGACAGCTCATGGAGTGAGAGACACAGGGAGGGCAACAAGCACCTGTGTCACGCTGCCACCACCTCCTGCCTTGTCCACCATTCACAGCAGTCCATCCTCCCCTCCTCAGACCTGCGCTGACTACCACTGTCAGTGACAGTCCATCAGATCGTGTCTCAAGCTCGGGCAGAGCAGATTCTTGAGCAATTTCCCTTTGCTTCCAGTGTACTGGGTCCAGATCTTCTCAGGAAAGCAAGCTTTCAAGCTGCCACCCCTCTGGATGTGAAAACATTAAGAGACGGGAGCTCTGCTACCTCTTCTGAGAATTTCTCTCAAAGATCTTAAAGCACAGGTGCTTGGTTTCTATTTTCAAAGTAACATAACTTCAAAATTCAAGCAGCCATTCTCATTCCACCTTCCTCTTAAACAGTCATTCAGCCCTTGGTGTCCTGTTCACAAGGATGTATTTATTAATAAAGTCATCATCCTCATTTTCTTCCTGATAATCTCAGATAAGGTGCTCTGCAAATGTCTCAGTACATGCATTTTTCAAGCCCAAATGTAATTTTCCTGTCTTTTTTCAGCATACAATTTTTCTTCGACATTGAAAATAAAACAAACATTAGATGAACATCCTCCCTTTCTGTGCAACATTCTAGGTAGCTCTTTTGCTCACTAGCCCCCAGACTTTAACTCCCTGTTCCCCTGCTTGTACTCACAATAACTTAGTCTTTCCCTCTGTTGCTGTAAACCAAGATGCTCAGACTGAATAGTTTATCTGCTGTAATCCCAGGGCCTTTTCAAAATCCTTTCTTTCCCAGGACATAGATCCCTACACTACTTGAGTAAGACTGATACAGGATTTCACACTAAATTATGTTTAAGTGCATGTTAGGAGGAACAAGTCTGATCAAGCAATGCAATTGCTTTTCTTTTTATGACTGCCCTGATCTCAGCATGAGTTAACACTTCACCAGTTTTTTTTTCATCCGCAAAATCTTTTCAAGCTTACTTTGACTTTATTGCCAGATGACTGATGAAGATGTTGAACTCCTTGGGCTTAATACTGATCCCCAAAAAGCCATCTTGAAACAGTCTCTTCAGTGGCTTTTATTTGACAAGTATGTTCTGAGATCTGCAGCAAGATAGTTCTTAATCCAGGTTATGCATGCGTTTACTCCGGTGTCACAATCCTGATTTTACCTGGCAGTAATTCAAGTTGGGTGAATTAGGTGAAGGCCCTGGTGACGGGAAAAAGGGAAACATTGTGTCTATGTTGAAAAAGGGAAATGCTGCATCCATGTTTAAAAAAAGGTAGAAAGGAGGACCCTGGGAACTACCAACCTGTCAGCCTCACCTTTATGCCTGGGAAAATCATGGAACAGATCCTCCCAGAAGATCTGCTAAGGCATATGGAGGACAGGGAGGTGATTCAAGACAGCCAGCGTGACTTCACCATAGGTAAATACCACCTGACCAAGCTATGATGGAGTGACTACATCAGTGGACAAGGGAAGAGCTATGGATGTCATCTGTTTGGCATTCTGTAAGGCCTTTGACATGGTCCTCCACAACATCCTGCTCTCTAAACTGGAGAGATATAGATTTGATGGGTGGACTGTTCAGTGGATGAGGTCACATCTGGAGGGTAGTGGTCAACAGCTCAGTGTCCAGATGGAGACTGGTGACAAGAGGTGTCCCTCAGGGGTCCATATTGGGACCAGCACTGTTCAGTATCTTCAACAGTGACACTGACAGTGGGATCAAGGGCACCCTCTGCAAGTCTGCAGACAACACCAAGCTGAGTGGTGCAGTTGACAAGCCTGAGGGATGGGATGTCATCCAGAGGGACCTGGTGAGGCTCAAGAAGTGGGCCTGTGTGAACCTCATGAAGTTCAACAAGGCTGAGTGCAGGGTCCTGATCCTGGGCTGGGGCAACCCTCGGTCTCAATCTATGATGGAGGATGAAGGGATGGAGAGCAGCCCTGTGGAGGAGGACTTGGGTGTACCAGTGGATTAAAAGCTGGACATGAGGTGGCAATGTGCTAGCCCATAAAGCTCCCCGCATCCAGGACTTCATCCCCAGCAGTATGGCCAGCAGGGCCATGATTCTGCCCCTCTGCTCTGCTCTGCAGAGACCTCCCTGCAGTGCTGCCTCCAGCTTTGGGGCCACCAACATCAGAAGGACATGGACCTGTTGGAGCAGGGCCAGAGGAGGCCACAGAGATACTCTGAGAGCTGTAGCCCCTCTGCTGTGAGGACAGGCTGAGAGAGTTGGGGGTGTTCACCCTGGAGAAGAGAAGGCTCTGTGAGATCTTATAGCATCCTTTCAGTCCCTAAAGCAGGCTTATAAGAAAGATGGGACAAATTTTTTAGCAGGGCCTGTGGCAATAAGGTGAGGGATAATGGTTTTAAACTAAGAGAGGATAGATTTAGACCAGATATCAGGAAGAAACTGAGGGCAGTGAGACACTGGGCCAGGTTGCTCAGAGAGCTGGGAGATCCACTATCCCTGGAAACATTCAAGGTAAGGTTGGATGATGCTCTGAGCAACTGACCTCACTGAAGATGTCCCTGCCCATGCCAGGGGGTTGGACCACATGCCCTTTAAAGGTCCCTTCCAACTCAAACTATTCCAGTTCAAGTATTATAAAGTCTACAATTGTAAAAACCCTGCAGCTACCCTACCAACACCATCTATGATCTCAGCGAAGGATTACATCAAGGATTTATTAAAAGAAAACCCAAACACCAAAACCCACATACACACACAAAACCCCAAAACAAAACCGTAACACCCTGAACACAAAAACCACAAGAAAAGAACCAAACCCCAAAACCAAATGCTTCAACTGCCAGCTATCTACTTCTAGATTCTCTAAGTTTTGTCAATTGCCCGAGGTATGTCCTGGCCTAAGTTTCCCGGGTCTTCTTGGCCATTGCTTTGTTGTTTGACAACTGTACAAAACTAATACTCTTACAGGTGCCTTTGAACATCACAAACATTTCTCATATACTGAAACTTAACACCAGGAAATTAAAAAACACCAGCCAAATGTTTGAGGGTTATTAAACATGAGGTATCCAGGCCTGCTGGGTGTAGACTTTTAGAAAGCACATCCTAGAAGACATGTTTCTTGGTGACACCTGGCTCAGGGTGCCCACTGTTTTTTACTAGCTTACTTGTGTTTTCTTTCACTTGTGCCCTCATAAGGCCACTACATCCCTCATACATCACTCATAGAGCACAGCTCTGCACTGCAGTCCTGCTGGGCATAATCTGATAGATAGGAGTGAATTACAGCCCATCTTATCCCAACAAAGGAAAGTAGACAGTAAACTATCCATGAGCCAGCAATGTGCCCTTGTCACCAAGAGGGCCAATGGAATTCTGCGTTGCATAGGGAAGAGTGTGGACAGGAGGTCGAGGGAGGTCATTTTCCCCCTCTGCTCTGCACTGGTAAGGCCACAACTGGAATACTGTGTCCAGTTCTGGGCTCCCCAGTTCAAGAGAGACACGTAACTACTGGAGAGAGTCTAGCGTAGGGCAACAAAGATGATTAAGGGATTGGAGCAACTCCCTCATGAGGAAAGGCTGAAAGAGCTGGGACTCTTTAGCCTGGAGAAGAGAAAGCCTGAGGGGAGACCTTATTAATTAAGTATCAAAAGGGTGGGTTGAAGGAGGATGGAGCCGGACTCTTTTCAGTGGTTCCCAGTGACAGGATGAGGGGTAATGGGCACAATCTGGAACATAGGAAGTTTCATTCATATATAAGGAAAAACTTCTTTATGGTGAGGGTGACAGAGCACTGGAACAGGCTGCCCAAGGAGGTTGTGGAGTCCCCTTCTCTGGAGACCTTCAAGACCCACCTGGATGCAGTCCTGAGTAATGTGCTCTAGGCAATCCTGCTTTAGCACAGGAGTTGGACTGGATGATCTCTAGAGGTCTCTTCCAACTCTGATAATTCTGTGATTCCATGAAGAAAGGGGAAATAGGGCTAAGAGAGTTATTGGCAACTACAGGCCAATACTAAAACTTGTGCTCCAGCAAGACTTCCTTATGGACCCTCTCTGAGTCACTTGAGGAAGGTGGAGGCCCTGCTAACTGTGGAAAAAGGCATGAGCTCTATGGCTCAGCCCAGCATGAAGAACATTTCAGTACCTGGAATTTCGTCCAGCAGCTGGGGCTGCAGAACTGGTAGACAACCCGGTCCGTCTTGTTGTAATAGCAGGGTTCAGATAAACTCTTTCTGCAGAAGCTGCAGGGTCTAGGGGGACCTGATAAAACAGACAGAAATTGGTGAGGGCAGCAGCACAGGATACGGGACTGGATTCTGAAGATGGTACACAAGCTACTCACTCCTCCTCACCCTGTCAAGCTATTATCAAAAAGCAAGGGACAAGAATACCATGAAACTAAAAGCACCAGATTCTGCTAGGACAGAAATCTTAAACACGGATGGAGAGTAGAGTGGTTCAAAGAAGTGACCCTGTCTCTAAAGGAATTTGGACAAAACAGGCTGCAATACATGCACCAGAGATCATCCATTCCTGGACACCCCGATACTCTGTAATAGAAAGGGTGATGCCAACACAGTACAGCACTGCAACTGCTTCCTGCATTCTCAAATACAATGTACACTACCCCTCAGTATAAAGATGCCTACATGCTGCAAGAGTTCTTCCCTCTCCAAATCTCCTTCTACTTGTCTCAATTAACTCCTCCCCCAGCAAGCAACACGCCCTCTTTCCGGTCTCATCCACAAACAAAAAATATTATCAAGGAAGAAGTTAAGAATGGAGAGGCGACTGATTCCCTGTAAGTCGGTGCTCTTACCAACCAAGCCTGACTGCTTCACTTTGTGGGAGGTAGTGCAGCAAATGGAGCAGAACAGGCCCATCTTGCCACTGCGATCCACGTTAGGCAGCATGTCGAAGTTCTTACACAGTGTCTTGCACCACATGCACGGGTAGACCCGAGTGTTCTTCTGCAAACACAGAGCAGAACAGAGCTGCCAGGGAGACTGTCACAGCCAGCAAGGTCTAACCCTCATCTTCTACCCCACTACTGTATCTACCACAGGGCAGGTCTCCTGCAGGAAGACCTGATGCCAGAGCCAGGCTCATAGTCTGCAGGTTCAGGTGGTAGTAGCAAAAAATGTTGCCTTCAGCACCTCACCATGTCATTTTAAGGGCAGGAATACAGAGTTTAGCAATCACATCTAGATAGTTAAGCAAACCCTGCTCAGGCCACAGAGGAACATACCCAGCCAAGGTTTGGGGAGACATCCAAAAGAAGCCAGCCCATGCCGACTGCATACATCAGTGTTGCTGCACAGTCCAGCTCACTGAGTGCCCGATCCGTGCTCAGGTCCAAGATGGACCACACGCAGAATAAATAAAAAAATTCTGTTTGCCTGCTTTGAAGTTTTTCCACAGCAATCTCTTAAATGTTATGCCAGCAGTAACAGGCCAAGGGGATTCAAGTCACCTGCTGTTGAATTAAGTGCCCTGTGCCACACCAAGCAAAGGTGTGTTCCCATGGAGACCTCCCACCCCAGGCAGCCGACTCCACACACCTTCTTGTAACTGTTGAGACAGGCAGAGTTGCAGAAGCGTTTTTGCTGGCCTTCGTGGAAGAGGTACTCTAGGGGCAAGCCCTTGTTGTAGATGTAAAGTCCGCAGTTGTCACAGCAGTTGGTTTTCAGTCCCTTAGTGGCCCGGAACTTGGTGAAACAGGCATCGCTGCAGATGCGGTGAACCACATTCCCATTGCTGACCTCATGCTGGATCTGCAAAGACATCATTGCTGTCACTCTCCTTCAAACCACCATGTGCCTCCTTCTGACGTGTGCATCACTACCACCCTTGGGATAGCAAGCTGCTACACTAACACTCAGGCAAGCGCCATGCTGGAAGCTGGTGTGGACTCAGGCTGGCCTCCCTTGCCACAAGTCAGCCATGCAATTTGGAGAGCCGGGTGGCAGGAATTAGTGAGCTTCCTGGCAGGGAGAAACAGAAGCCTTATTTTTTCAGCTGGAATAAGGGCTGCTTCACAGCAAGTAGGAAGGACCTGTGACTGAGCCCAAGCCAGCTCAGGGCCCAGTACCATGCGAGAGCAAACGCACCATGACAGTCTCAAGAAGAGCCAAGTGCTGCAGGTCAGAAGCACCTCATCCAGGACACAGGAAGGACAAGGTATTTATTTACCTCTCCAGGTTTGTGGCAGACGCTGCAGCGGCTGGTGTCTGAGGCATCTGCAGATTGAGGTGGTGGTCTGTGCTGCTGGGCCTCATAGAGGGAGAGGCAGACGGAGGTGCAGAACTCGTGGAAAGAGCCGCTTGAACCAATTTGGGCAACCACAGAGTCCTTGGTGTTCCAGATCTCCCTGGGGATTAGGAGGGCATGTATTAGGGCAGAGACACACCAGTCCTGCCATGAAGGGTCAGGATAGCACACTGTAACGCACAGGACTTCCTGGTGCCCGAAAAGGGTGGCAAGAACTGTATCACAGCAGCTTCTGTCCCAGCCCAGAGGGATGGTGCTTGGAGATGGAACACAGGAAGTTGTTTTAAAAGGAGGTGGGGCTATGGGGCATTGAACCTGGAGACAGGCAGGAAAAGGCTGTAATGTGAAGGGGTTGTAGGGAGCATAAGATATGTGGTTTGTGAAGGAAGACATGGGGCATTAGCTGGCAGTGGGTAGGAGTTATGTGGGTACATGGGAAGTCTGAGGGCCACAGGGATGGTGATTGGCAGGTGAGGCTGTGAAGCAGGTGAATGGGGTCACAAGCACGGGATCATTGAGGAAAGCAGAATGAACACACACTTTTTACAGAAGGTGCATATCTTCTTGCCAGGTGGTTTTTTTGAGAAGGTTGTGAGGCAGGAACTGGAGCAGAAGAGCTGAGGGAGGCCTTTACGCTGGTAGGCAGTTTGGCCCTTCTGCAGTGGGGTCCGGCAATTAGCACAAGTCATCTTGGTGACAGTAGAACGGGCAGCTCGCTGAGCCATCTGGGCACGTAAAGACATGCGAGTTGAGCGTCGGGTACGGAAAGGAACAAAATCCTCGTCATTTGGATCATCCACCATTGCATCAGAGTCTTCATCAGAGACTGGAACTGCAAAGCAGCAGAGGAAGATGCACATAAATCCCCCATGAGGAAATGAAACAGAAACCTCTGCCACAAGACACATGCTGGGGCTTTCTGGGGTCACCTTTCTGGAGTCCCTCTGCAGGCTTTGTACCTGCCTGGGAGGAATGATAAAGGGACCCTTAAAAGATACTCTGTTGGAATTCGAGGTGAGTCAGGAGGTCTTTAAGCAAACTGAGTTTAAGTACAATTCCTATCTAGGAAGTCATGACTTGCCAAGGTTGAGCAAAAGCTGAAAGTGTGAACATTTACAGCAGAAATCCCTCCAAGAAGCAGCAGACCTTAAAGGGAACAAGTTGGATCCCCAGCCTCCAGCACAGGCTGCACAGGCAAGCCATGAAGGAGCAACACACAAATACAAGGGAATAGTAGGGTGACACTCAACATCTCAAAGAACAGAGGCTTCATGTACTTCTGCAGGAAAATCCACAAAATGCAAACTTCCTTCAGACAGCCTGCTGCCAGAGAGACAAAGGAAGAAAGTTCCTAGCTGAGGAGATGGATTTCCCGAGAACAACCCAGAGTCTCATCCTATTACTTGGTGTTTGGTGACCATACACCACTGTAAAAATACTGTAACCCTCCTTTCAACATAAGTGCCCTGAGAAATCAAGGCAAGTACTCCAGGATGAAAACTCAAGGGGTGAAGGAACCTGTCCTGCATAAGAGGAAAGTCTGCACAGAAGCTTCAGCGTTCAGACCATACTCACACCATGAACCACCTGCCCACAATGGGCCTGGGCCCTGCCCTCTGGCTGAAACCAGGGATTGGCCAGCCCTAGTTACTCACTGCTCTCAGAGGAGTTCACAGTTTCAGGCCTAGCAGTTTCTGATCTTCTGGCTCGTTCACTTCTTTTCTGCTCCTAGAAGATATTCAGAAAATACTTATGCTAACCATCTGCTAGGGTAACCATGGATAAATGCCCCAGATCATGGTGGGTTCCAACTTCTGGGATTTGCTTTCCCAGTAACTAGGCTGAAAATGGATATAACTCCATTGATACCTGACTGGAGTTGGCAAAATGGGGGTAGAGGGGAGTAGGTTTAGGAGGATGACATTGCAGCTGAGGGTAGCAGTGAAGCCACATTACAGCAGAGTGTAGTGCACAGAGATCACTCCATCACAGGAGACGTGCAAATTCCTTCCCAAAGGGGTGAGGAGAGAGCTGGTGTCTCTCATGGAGTCTGCTAACAGCCAGCCACCCTTTATGCTCCCATGGCATACAGCCTTGACTGCATTCTCCTCACCTTCTCAGTTGGCAGTTCACTCCCCTTCCCAGGCAGTCCTTCTCCTGGAATAGAAGCACAGAAGAAGCTTGCATCTAACATCTTGCTTTTCTCCAACAGAAGACAGGTGTTCTTCAAATGCAGCCACCCTTCGGGTCAGTCTGCACATGAAGCCTTAGACAGTCCTGGCTAACAAGTGTGGTTCTAGTAGCGATCAGACACAGAACTCCTGAACCCATTACCTGTAGTTAAGAGATTCAAACGTGCAGCTTGGGAGGAGCCCTGTAAGGGGGAGACCTCCCTGCACGGGGGAGGCACACTGGAGAGTTGCCTGCCAACTGCTTCTGACCAAGACTGAGCACCTCCTGAGGATGGCCAGCCTGGGCGGAGGGACTTTGACTAGTGGAAGCACTTTCTCCTGGTGAACCTCAATTCCAGCAAAGACTCCAGTGATGAAGAGCATGAGCTATGCTGATGTGCAACCACAGCTTTATCAGGGAAGCTACTACCTGACACAAACATTGAAAGTCAAAGTTAAAGCTATGGAAGCCAGCAAAAGAGCTTGTGTGCATCAAGGGAGCAGCTTCCAGAGCATTATTCCCTTTAAGCAAGATTCTTTTGCCAAATCTAGCCCAACAGTAGCATTGGCAATTTCCATAGCAGGGGAGGATGGGAAAAGTTGGAGCACAAAACAGATTCCACCTTCAGCAATGTACAGAAGGATGACCTCCTGAGCAAAAGGAAGCCAAGTTCTGCAGAGAAAACAACCTACCTGCTGGTGGTGAGGCTTCCTGTGCTGTCAATACACTACTTTCTTTAAGTAACTTGTTCTCACTATCATCCCCTTCCTCTGACTGGTTTTCCTCTCTGAGCCCAGGGGGCAAAACTGCAGTACTGTTGTCCAGGTTCAGTTCCACCTCAGCTTCCCCTGCCAGCCCTTCCCTCTGCATTGGTGAGGTTTTCCTTAGTGCCTTCAACCTCGTCTTCTTTGTCTGTTTAATACTGAGCTGCGGGGGAGCCATTGGCAGACTTGAGGATTGTGCTGTGATCTTTTCTGTGGCTGAGGCACTGCTGGGGTCCCCGGTGTCAGGAATGGGCTGTTGGGGCGATTCAGGTGCATTGTCATCAGATAGTGCAGGAATAGCAGCAACACTATCTTCCTTTAGATCCCCAGAATCATTTTTTGATGCACCTTCCCCTTTTTTCCACGCTTCTGGAACAAGGCCTTCTCTAGAGCAGGAAGAGGTGTCTGCTGGTCCATCCTCTACATCCTGGGAAGGATGTGCCTTATACAGCCCATCCAGGCCCTTCGATTTATCTAGCTCCATTAAATTAGTTTTATCCAAGTCATCTAAGACGGTAGGTTTCTCCAGCATATCCAAGACACTAGGTTTATCTAGAACGAGGTCATTTGATTTATTTAGTTCAGACAGGCTATCTGCTTTCACTAGAAGGTCCAAGTTCCCATGTGCAGTCATCTGCTTGGATTGATCCCAGTCAGGGGCCTGAAGAACTGAAACCTCCTGTGTAGAAGCTGTTTGGGAGCCCAGGAGATCTTCTCCAAACTCCATGTCAGCAGGGAGATCACCAATAAGTGGTTTGTCAGGCAATGACAGAGGGTCCAAAGATCCCGAAAATTCACTGGAATCCATTTAGAAGATGACAACTGGAAATGAGAGGGAGACTTGCAAGTTAATGAAAAGTAGACTAACACAGTGCGTGAATTGTCCACTCTCCTGAATGCTGTCAGAGTAAAACAAGGCCCAGTCATACTGCTAGTCATAACCAGGATCCCAACAGATCCTCACATCTTATAATTCACATAACACATAAACTCACATCTCCTTGTGAGTTTACAAAACTCTGAAGCCAAACAGCAGCAGTGGGACATGGCAGTTTGGTACAGCAAACCTTTGGGACCTCTATGATCTCCACACACCTCACCACAGCACAGCAAACAGACTTGCTTAAGCTAAATGACACAGTGGGGTATCAGAAATTACTCAAGTAGCAATTTGGGAGGCTTCACAGCTGTTCTGTGGTATGTAATATACCCTTTCCCTGCCTTCCTCTATATCTCATCAGACCCAAATAATCTGGTCTGTCCTTTCTCCTGATCTGTTCTCATGGAGCTAACACATATTTTATTTTTAAAATATGTTTTCTCTTAAACATAGAGACAGAAAGAACTTCTTTACAGCTCTGTAGCCCATGCCTTGAACAAGATACAGGATGACAAGATACATTAATTTTGTCGGGGGACAGACATAAACCATTTCACAGTATAACTACAGCTACAAGATAGCCCCAAAACTACATGGGCCAATATTCAGACACAGAACAGTTGAATACGCTTAAGTTAGAACTAAGGAGGAATTCTGGAAGAAAAGTGGTAAAGCCTATGATGTAAAGAGCAGTCATTAGAGGAAGAACAAGTAGCAAAATAGACACGATTGTGCTGCGCGGAGTCAGGAAAAAAACCAGTGTGACTCTGCAGGGCACAGACAACAACCTTGCACAGGACGGTGTGATGCCAACTTCTAACATCAGAGGGACAGAGATACAGCCCAGCTTCTCACGGTTGATACTACCACAAGACAAGACTTCAAGATGAGGCAAGTACGTGTTTATATCAATATTGGCTAAAAATTAATTGTGCCCCCCTCAAAAGCTAATGGTTGACAAGAGGGAGAGGGAGAAGAAGCTGGAGACTACAACTGGTGAGGCAGAATAAGACTTGAAGTAGCATCACATCCCCAAAAGAGGCTGTAGGTAGACACTACAAGGAAGGCACTAGAGTCAAAAGATGTGACACCCATCTATTTCCCTCTATTAGAGTCACTCTAATTCTAAATTTGGCACTGTTTTAAGTCCTGAAGCAGAAGATTGGGTATTGCTGTCTATTGTGGCTTACTATGGGTATAACTCATCTATATCAATGAAGGAGGAAGCCTGAAATAATCCCAGTGGTGATGGCTGATTAGTTCTTTCTTTATATCCTTCCCTCTGTAAGGGTAACCAGGTCTTACTTACAAACAGTTTACTCAGAACTAAACAAGACATTCACTTTCTTCAGCTAGAGAGGAGACAAATCTTCTAGAATGAGCCAATTCCGGAGCAGTACGGGATCTAAAATGTGTTTTAGTATGACTGACAGAAAGAAGAACAAAGTGAAATACACAAAGACAACTGAAAGAGAGGTCCTAAGGATCTGAAGCAGGTGAGATCCCTCTCAAGCTGATATACACATTTTTCTGCTGCTCAGAATACAAACAATGCCTCCTTCTCAAAGATGTCTCCCACCCAGATTTCTAGATAGAGAGCAGACCTTACAACAATAAGGAGCAGAGAAGTCAAGCTACCCAGATGAATAAGGAAAGTTTATTTATCGGTATGCATAACAGGACTAACATATGCCTCAAATTCACCTTCAGACACTTTGCACGAGTCTGCAATGAACCGCAGAGATAATACCCCTACAGTATGTGCCACTCTCAGCTGGCCTAGTCTTTGCTTTGTAGAATGAGACCCTGGGAACTATTCTGGAGCATCACAGAATCATAGAATCATTCAGGTTGGAAGAGATCCTTGGGATCATCGAGTCCAACCATCAGCCCTACTCTACAAAGTTCTCCCCTAGAAATCCATTAGGGGGTTACCACCCAGAGGATAATGCAAGCAACAATTAATCTATGAACTTGCCATACTGCTCATGTGATCTACATAGAGACCATCTGGTTTTGATAGCGTACACCTTAACATTGCTTTCACGCCTTGGACTCAAGAGCATTAAGATGCAAGACAAGGCTCTGACAAACTTAATGGCGACAACATTGACCAACAAAACAGTCTTAAAGCAAACAAGTATTCTGCAGATTAAGTCAATGCCTAGCTATTGGTAAGTGCTTGGAACAGATATGCAGATCTTTCTACAGACCCAAGGGTCTGCAGTAAGACCACTCACTTGCACTTTCTTGTTGGTAGTACAGTGCTTGCCCTGTACATTCAAGGTCCTGTCTGCTTTCATCAGCTCTATCCGAATTCCCCCAGCAGAACAGCTCACACATTCTGGCAAACAACCCAACACTTCTTAGGATGCACAAAGCTATGGATGCTGCAGTCAGACAAACAAAAGGACCACCCATTCAAATATTCTATTCCTATTCACACCAAGAATGGATACCTGGGGAGAGCGTGTAAGAAACACGCACAGGACATTCTTCTTCACATTCTCTGCTCAAGTAGCAACCAGCTGCTTAAGAACTACTTGGCTTCAGTTGCACTGAGACCATCACTAGTAAGAGTCTATACTGGGCAAACACTCTATGGATCTGACTGACACCCCTTTGAACCAATTTATACTTTGGGCCTCCAAAAATTCCAGTAGCAATACATTCAGCAGCCTAGAATTTAGTTTTTTAAACTATTTTCTTTTTGTTTATTCTAAACCTGATGCAGCAGAGCTCTGTGATAAGGCAGCACAAAGCAGATGAGTGCTGACTTTTGATTTATTTATAAAAATCTGGATAAGATGACGGAGTTAGAGTTGGGGCTGGACCCAAGGAGGTGACGCTGACAAGCAGTCTGAGTGGGCAAGCAAGGAATGTCTGTGCCCATCACTGCAATTCTGTTTCCCTGACAATTAATTCTTTATGGTGGTTTTCAACTGCCAGCTGATGAGTATGCAGAGGGCAGCCCTCAGACAAGGAAAGAACAATGCTTTCCAGCTTCATGAGTTGCTCTGAAATCAAACTCAACCTGGGGAAACTGCAAGTTGCCCAGCTGCAGGAGGGTAGAAAATGCTACTTCTCCTGCTTACCCAAGGCATTCAGATTCATCTGGGCTTTATACTGAGCTTCACGATGAGTCAGGCTGCCAACAGAATGTTCACTTCACCTCTGGTAAAGTCTCTTCTCGCTTTCCCCAACAGAAGGAAAATAGCTTATTGTTCTGGCAGATTCTGAAATGACCCTGCCTCAGCAGAGCCTATGGAAAGAAATGCAATGGTGACTTTGGAGTCCCACATAGTTACCCCTTGCCTTGGCTGCAGTGATCATGAAAAGGTAGAATTCAAGGTTGTTAGGGCAGCAAGGAGGGCATGCAGCAAGCTCACTACCCTGGACTCCAGGAGAGCAGACTTTGGACTCCTGAGGGACCTGATTGGCAGGGTAAAATGGGAAAAAGTACTGGAGGGGAAGCAAAAAAACCACAGAAGCCAGGCCTGCATGGATAAACAAGGAGCCTGCATAAGCTCAAAACCAAAAAGGAGGCCTAGAAAGGGTGGAAGCAAGGATAGGTAAACTGGGTTGAATACAGAGAAACTGTCCAAGTGGCCAGGAAACAGATTAGGCAAGCTAAAGCCCAGATAGAATGTAATCTGGCCAGGGACATCAAGGACAGCATACGTCAGGGATAAAGGGAAGATGTGGGCCCTCTCCAGAAGGAAACAGGAGACATGGTCACCCAGGACGTGGAAAAGGCTGAGATACTGAATGACTTTTTTGCCTCAGTCTTCACTGGCAAGGGCTCTAACCACACCGCCCAAGTCACAGAAGGCAAAAACAGGGCCAACAGTTCCTGCTGACTGGAAAAGGGGAAACATAACTCCCATATTCAAAAAGGGAAAAAAGGAAGACCCAGAAAACTGCAGGCCAGTCAGTCTCACTGCTGGGCCCAGCAAGATCATGGAGCAGATCCTCCTGGAATCTCTTCTAAGGCACGTGGAAAATAAGGTGATTGGAGACAGCCAACATGGCTTCACTAAGGGCAAGTCATGACTGATGAAGTTGGCGGCCTTTTACGATATTGCCACAGCACTGGTAGACAAGGGCAGGGCAATAGATGTCATCTACCTAGACTTATGCAAGGCATTTGACACTGTCCCACATGACATCCCGGTCTCAAAATTGGAAAGTTATGGATTCTATTGATGGACCACTCGGTGGATAAGGAACTGGCTGGATGGCTGTACTCAAAGGGTTGTGATCAATGGCTCAATATCCAAGTGGTGGCCAGCGACGAGTGGTGTTCCTCAGGGGTCGGTACTGGGACCAGTGCTGTTTAACACTTTTCTGTCAGAGATAGGGACAGTGAGATTGAGTGCACCCTAAGCAAGTTTGCTGATGACACCTAGCAGAGCAGTGCAGTCAACATGCTGAAAGAAGGAGATGCCACCCAGAGGGACCTGTGCAGGCTTGAGAGCTGGGCCTGTGCAAAACTCATGAAGTTTAATAAAGCCAAGTGCAAAATCCAAGTGGGTTGGGGTAATCTCAAGCACAAATACAGGCTGGGTGGAGAATGGACTAAGAGCAGCGCTGAGGGTGTTGGTGGATAAGAAGCTCAACATGAGCCAGCAACATATGCTGGTAGCCCAGAAAGGCCCCGTATCTTGGGCTGCATCCCCATCAATGTGGCCAGCAGGTCCAGGGAGGTGATTCTACCCCTCTACTCTGCTCTCGTGAGACCTCACCTGGAGTCCTGTGTCCAGCTCTGAAGTTCTCAGCACAGGAAGGACATGGATCTGTTGGAGAAGGGCCAGACGAGGCCACAGAGATGCTGTGAGGGCTAGTGCCCCTTTGCTGTGAGGACAGGCTGAGAGAGTTGGAGGTGTTCAGCCTGGAGAAGAAAAGGCTCCAGGGAGACCTTGTAACAGCCTTCCAGTACTTGAAGGGAGCCTACAGGAGAGATGAGGGGGGACTCTTGATCAGTGAATACAGTGATAGGACAAGGGGTAATGGTTTTAAATTGAAAGAGGGGAGATTTAGATTAGATACTAGAAAGAAATTCTTGACTGTGAGGGTGGTGAGATACTGGAACAGGTTGCCTGGAGAAATTGTGGATGTCCCATCTCTGGAAGTGTTCAAGACCAGGCTGGATGGGGCTTGGAGCAACCTGGTCTAGTGGGAGGTGTCCCTGCCCATGGCAGTGCAGTTGGAACTTGATTATCTTTAAGGTCTCTTCCAACTCTAACCATTCTATGATTCTATGATCTTTTTTTATTCCAGGACCATCTAATGCATAGATCAGTCACTGGGCTCTGGTCACACTCCCCAAGTGTGGTCCAGAACACAACATTGACTGCCAAAAACACATGTGACTACAGACTTGACCTGCCCTTTCTGCCAAAGGGGAGCACACGGACCTCCTCTTGGACCTGAAAGCTCAGTGAGACATCTCTGCCAAGATATTCCAAGTGACTACCTGGGACTTTATCTACCTTTATTAAAGGCATTAGTGGTGCCATAAGTGCACAGATCTTACACACTGCAGTGCCCTCAGATAACCATTACCAGGGGAATATGTGGCCTACTACACAAATTAGGAGATACATTTAAGTAAACCCAGACAGTAAGAAAAATACTGTTGTTACTTCGTCACGATGAAGTGAATACCTCCAAGTTTCTACTATCTACAAAAGAGCACAGTTACTGCTTTCCTCTTGCAAAGGAACAGCAACTGCTGTCCTATTCTTTTGTTCATGGATATGGATCAAGATTTTCAAGACTTTTGAAGGCTGAAGGATTTATCTTGTTCACTATTAGAGATCATTTGAAGTATGAAAAGCATTAACTAGTAACCACAAAAACTAAAGACACTTAAATCAACATTCCAACTAATTTCTACCTCAAAGTTCTGTAAGAATCACAACACCTGAGCAGAGCTCTGGAGGAAGTTCCAAGTTCTTGCATCAAATGTAGAATAAACAGTAACATCCAACCTAGTGTTTCTTGACAAAAACAACCAGTAGCCAATACACGGTTCTATCAATAAAACATCAAGAAAATAATATGTCCTAACAGCATGGTGTTAGCCAACAAATCTTCATTAACAACATTATACCCTGAGCGACAAATATGGCAAAAGCTAACTTCACTGCTGTGACTTGTCTGAGTTTGTCTGGGCAGTTCATAGCTTTCCAGATTCAAGCACTGCAAACATTTACTACAGATTGGTTAACTCATTTTAAAGCAAATTAATTAATGAAGAGTCATCAGTAAACTAAGCACACTGCTAAGGCCCAGGCTGCAGCCCAGTCAAAATTCTCCAGAAAGGAGCAGTTTTTCCTGCTTCTGTTCACCAGGTTTTTTTGGAGAGGCAGCTCTCTTAGCTCCTTCCTGGCAGCCCAAACTTGGTCTTGGGCACAAAGTCCATTGGTGACATTCAGCACAGTGCTGCTTGCACACAATACTGCATTACCCTATTACTGTCTCATTCTTGGCTAGTGTCTACACTTGATGAGAGACGCTGGAAGAGGTGAGAGGTTTCAAATTAAAAAAAAAAATAAAAAAAATCTGTCAAAGTAATGCAAGAACCCCACTGTTTTAATAATCAACCATTGTTCAGAAAACATCTTCCAGTAATAAATCTATTTTGTTCATTGGAAAGAATGAAGAGACATGACCCATCTCAAAAAACCCCCACAATGTAAGAAGGTCTACAGCAGAGGACTGTTCAAGAGATACAGACAAATGTACATGAGGACTTGAAAAGCTGGAAGTCAAAGCTGGACAAACAGAAACTACTATTTCCAGATTAACACACTACAGATGACTACTGAAACAACTGACCCAGGGATATATAAACCCTCTGTGACTTGGAGATTTTACAAAAGCATTCAGTGACGCTCTCCCAGACAGCTATAGCTACTGCAGATGCCACTGGTCACGTTCTTCAGCTTGTGCTTTGCCGGTAGGGCTCAGTGAACAGTTGTCTCTTCTAATCTCTAAATGTATTATTGGTTGTCTCAGTTGGAATACAAACAGCAGTAGCTGTCACCATGTCTCCTTCAGGTCAGTCTTTACATGTGACTGGAACTGTCTACACAGCAGGAACTGGTAGACAGGGAAAAGACAGGGATTCCCAGAACACCACCAGCAACCTCAAGACTCCAGCAATGGTTTTATAAGAGTCCCAAAAGCCAGGAGGTACCAAGACCACCACTCCTACAGCAGGAGCACCAGCTCAGTGTGCAGGCCTGAAATGTAGTATAGCAGTCACACAGAACCAAGAAAGCATTAACACTCCAACACATAGCAGATGGTGCTGCAGAACAGCACCATGCATTTCCTGCTAATTCCTTGTCCTGGTTTGAGGTAAAACAGAACCAAGTTCCTGTTCAGTAACTTCACTTTTCAGTTAAGCCTCTTCTACCTAACTCAACTCTCCAAAACTAACAGCATATTTTTCAGACTCTGTCCACTTCCAGTAAGACATTATGTTTATAGTGAATGCCAAGGAATGGTGTGCAGAGGAGCTCTTGCTTATATTTATTGCTGTAACAACTAAGGACACTAACTTCATTATTTTCCCCTTTCGAGGGTCAGCACTGGAGAAGTGTAGAGAGGTCGCACCTGTGGGAAGGAGCAGATAGGACAGGGGACTCAAAACTTGTTCTTCCATCCCATCGGTGTCATGCTCAGTATAAAGTTGGGGAATCAAAAGGTCAGCTCTTTCTTCAGTTGTTGGTATCCAAGAAAGATTCAGTCTGTTCATCTGCCTTTGATCCTGATCCATGCATTCCCAAATCCACACCAGGAATCCAGTTCCTGTCTGTCACTGGGATTTTCTCAGTGCCTCCTGGTGACATCATCGTCATCCTGGAAGCTCAATATGGTTTTGTATATATTGTATATATTTCATTATTTTCTTTTTTTTGGGGGGACGACATTATTATATTTTCTTTCTATTATTTTATTAATATTTCATTGAAGTAGTTCATGTTTTTTTACATCCCAAGGCTCTTTCTCCCACATCCTCCTCTCCCTGGGTGGTGGAGAGGTTGGAAAGCAACTGTCATTTGTTTGGTGGCCAGTCCAGCCAAGATCACGACATGCTTCAAAGGCAGGAACAACCAAACTAGATTTTGAGCTTACATTCCAGCAACTTCATCTCAGCTTCAAGGAAGTGCAAAAGGACGGACAAATTTCATAAATCTTCTTGCAGAATTAATTGTCTGGAATGAGGTTTATTAGGAGAATCCCTACAACACTTCAAAGGTACTTGACAACATTCCTCAGATCTCAGCATTATTTGCTGCTAATCCAACACCTCTATACCAGTACGAAACTCTTAAGACCACCAACAGGAGTACACTCATCCATCTGGAACGCCATCCTGGCAGCAGTCTGAAACTGCTTGGATACTCTCACATCTTTTCATTAAGACCAGGATCCCTCCAACCACTCAGTGTCAAGACTTTGCAACAGAGAAAAGATAAATAAGTCTATGTGCACTTTAACGGACCTTAATTTGTTTGCACGTGTTAAGACAGAGGTCTTTGCATCTGGAGAGTAATTCAGCTTCAAGAACTCCACTCAGAGATCAAGTCAGAGAGAAAACTCTCCTGCTGCTTGTACAGCTTTGCATCTATGGCATGAATAAGCAACACTTCTTCCAAGGCTCCCCACTCGCCACACAACATCATCTGCCAGAATAGTTATACACAGGGGAGGAGGTAGAGTGGATAAAAGAACTTTGGGAGTACTATCACAAGCAAAATAGCATGGAGGTGCACAGCATGCTTGAGCAGTGTCTGTTGAAACTGAACTAATGATATTAAAACACTGATTAAAAGACAGAAATAGACAGTAGACCTGAAGTGGTTAAAAAAAAAAAAAAAGAAAAGATACCCTCCTGCAGCATTTAGGCAACAGGCAGAGACCTGGGAGGGTGTCAGACAAAGTCCTGGCCACCTCCACAGGCAGCCACGGCTAGCTGGAGAGGAAAGCTGCAGGCACAGCAGGTGACTGGAAACAGGTCGTGGAGGTCCTCAAGAGTCAACTGGAAAAGGCCCTTAAGACTGTCCTAGGTAAACTCTGCTGTGAGCAGGAGGTCAGTTGGACTAGAGATCACCAGAGGTCCCTTCCAAGGCAAATCTGCCTGTGGTTCTTTGAATAAACCTTACTATGCGGGGAAAAGAGAGAAGGCAAGAGGGCAGAGCCTCAGGGAGGATGTATCTTTGAGGGCAATATACCTAATTTCTCCTAGAGGGGCATTACAGAGTTCAAATACTGGAAGCACAAGGTGAGCTTTCTCTTCAGCCTCACTGATGATCCCAGATCCCTCTGCAAAGCACCTGCCACCAGGTCCCTGAAAAGGCATCTCAGCACTGGGATCCTTCACCTCACATGCTAGTATGTTGGCCAGTACCAACCAGGTAAGGCAGTGTTGAATAAACATTTGTTTCACCTGACACTGGTGACCGACTCCCTTCTCCTTACACTGCAAAGGGCTGAGCCAGCAGAGCAGTCTTATGAGAATTGGCCAGAAAACACCACCAGAGCCCATAGCGAGCACAACTGGTGAAGATCATCTCAAGCACTGCCCTTTCCTGACCTGTGCTGCCAGCAGAGGAAAAAGTAAAAACTTACAACACTCTACCAAGATTAAAGCACAATTCCAGTGAAATCCTGCTAGCACAGCCTTCACTCAGCTAACAAATGCATTAGTACAGCTGCAGCCATACTTCCCTCAGATTGCTTTCACCATACCCCCTCTGCACTAGAGGCTTCTGCCAGCATACCTGTGTCCATCAGGGTCACACATCCCAGCATCACTGACTGTAAAATACCTGTAAAAGAAGTAACACAAGGAGCTTTGTTCCCCAAGAAAGGCCATGGGCTCAGCCTCAGTGCCTTGCTCTGGCTGTCTGGAGGAATCTGGTGTAACTTACTGTCACCCTGCCAAGCAAGGGCACTGACAGTGAGAGAGGTGTAGGGAGAGAGGCAAAGATTGTGAAAATCTGTGCGCTGGGCTGGAAGTTGCCAGTTGGCCATTACAGGCAGCAGCTCTGTAGGGTATTCCTTTAGAAGAGCTGGGCTGGCACTAACGACAGAGCCATGCTCTTATCACCAGCTTTCATCCCAGGACAGGCAGCATTAGGCCAGAAAACGCAGATTAAAAGTTTTCTTGGGGAATGCAGCAGCAGTGGGACAGGGGGGACTTATGGTCTAGAAGAGGAGCCATCACTGAACCACAGCAGGAGGAAGAGGGAAGAGCACAAATGAAGTAAACCCCATCCTTTATGGCACAGAGACTCCAGGAACCATTCCCCAGTGCTCAGAAGAGCAACCTGTTTCCTGATGCTGGCCATGCCCAGCACTGCCTTTGCCCACACCAGCACACTCCACTAGCAGGGCCTTTCCCAGTGCTTGGCACACGTCGTACACCCTCCTGTCTGGCCTGTTCTGCCTGCACCGCTGCAGGACGCAGGGCAGGCACTGACGCTCCACGGGGCACCTCGCTGGCCACGTCCATGCTCTTGGGCAGCCCGGCCTGGCAAGGCTTAGGTGGGCTAGGGCTTTGCCTCCTCCAGCCCCGGGGGGGGGGCACGACTTTCCTCTTGCAGGGCCCGACCCTCGGGAGCAGCGCGGGGTGTCCAGCGCCCACAGGGCCCCTCTTATCGAGGATGACCTCAGGCCCCGCCCCGCTCCAAACCACCCCCATACCCATACAGCAGGGACCGGGACCGACAACGCTGGCGGGGTCTCATGAACCATGGCACCCCAGGCCTCAGCCTGAGCCCCGGCACCGAGCTGGCGCAGGGCCCAGACGACCCCCCTCCCCGCCAACCAGCACCGAGGATGGGCGGGGATGGGCGCCAGACTGGAGCTTCCCCCACCGCACCTGGGAGGCCCCGCGGCGGGGATCACTGACGGCTCCGTCCCCAGCGGTGACGCGGGACCGAAGCCGCAACGGGGCGGGGTCCCCACGACCCACCCCCTACCCCAGGGCGCCCC
>VZTM01019881.1:64587-95408 GCA_013400555.1 Jacana jacana | reverse complement strand
GCTGAGCGACCGCCCTCTGGGGAGGGGGGGCGGTCCTGGGTGGCTGTCGGCCCCTGCGGGGACGATCGGCCTCGGCGGGGGTGTGCTGAACCTGCTTTTTCGATTTAAAACAATACAAACTTAAGCCGTTCACTGTTCGCTTTCCATTGTGAAAAACCTGACATGGTGGTTTGAATCGCAGCAGGGGTTTCACAGTTGATTGATTAGGGTTTTTTTGCCAGCCTACTCAGATTCTCGTGGCTCCCATGGGTTTGACTGGGATTTGTAAGCTTATTGTGTTCCCGAAAGTAGGTGGTGAGTTCTCCTGTGTCCCAAAATCTTAAGAAACGCTTACTTCAAGAGTTTAGAAATCTAAACCATTAACAATGTTGTAAAACTTGCAGATATAAACCAGCCTGTTTTCCATTGACTCTCTACCTTTTTTCTCCAACCTTAACAGATAGGTTCTTAATACAGGTTTTCTTAAGTAATAGCAAAATAAATTTGTTACCTTGAAAGAGACAGTTGCAGCACAAATGCTTTTGCAGCAATTTAGTCTTAAATTTTTGCATGGGAGGTACGAGAAGATACACAGCTTTACTTAATATTTCAGCATTCAAGTACCAGCTGACATTAATGATGGCTGTTACTCTAATCTGGTATGTTCCCGGGTTTGTTCGTAACCAGCATGGACTGTATTTCTGTTACTTGGGAGCCAATACAAAATGCATCAATGGCTTCTGGGTCCTTAACTGATCTAACTTGATAGTTCAGAAGTGTGGTTGCACGGCTTTGCTATTTGCATATTCAGGGAAGAATTTGTTAGAGTTTTTAATTATCTTTTTTAAAGTTTATACATTTTGACTGTTAAAAGCATAGAGCAATCGAGTGCACTTTGCACAATTCCTGTATTAGTTTTTTGTCAAAGTTGCGAGTTTAACATATACATGCAGAAATAACTGGACTAGTTAAAAAAAAAAAACAATCCTGCATATTTTTATTAGGTGGCCCTGTTGAACAGGCTCTTTATCAGTTCACAGAAGGCAATAGACAAGGGTGGCAGACCTGACAGTTTCCAGTCAGGTTGGAAACAATGCAGCATAAAGTGCATTGTGGTATTCTCACCGGGATCAGCTTATAGTGAGTTACTCTATCTCAGATTCCTTTGAATAGATCTACACAAAGCAAAACGGTGGTAGTGGTGTAACTGCCATAAGGCTCTCCCAGTGTAATTACAAGCCTCATGATCAATCCCCAAATACTTGTGGTGACTGTATGAAGAAGTTCACAAGACAAAACACTTCACTTATGCATCCCTCTGTGTGAAGTAGATAATTTACTCTCTCTACTATTCCACAGATATGCTGTCAGTCTTAATTTTTTAATGTTTTTTTTTTTTTTTTAAGTGTTAGCCATGGAGGTGTGCTTATTCCTGTGAAAGAGTTGTCCTTACATGTTTTGCATGCATTGTCTTTGCATGAATAGCTTTTCCTGGTTAGTGCTGTGCTTTGTAGCCTGAATCAATGATGTTTGTAGCTTATGTCCCATGTGTGGCCATGAGGTGTGTCCTCTGTAAAGCAAAGTAATTACTGTCAATGGCTTGCTGTCGTTCCATGTCTGGGAAGTTCAGTATATGTTTAAGAAAATGGGACACAGGAGGGTAAAGTGATGATAAAGCCATCCCTGTGTCTGTGCATGGCAGAGCTTCCAGGATCATCCTGGACTCTTGCTGAATAAAGAGTGAAAGACTGTATAGCATGTGGGGGATTTGAGAATGTTCTTACAATCCATCCTGTCTGTTAGTGTTAGATAAAGATACTGAACATAGATTTTTTTTTTTTTTTTTTGTAATGAATTTTGTAATTTTTCTAGGGTCTCACCTGCATGGCTGGGTTTTTTTGGGGTGTTCTTTTCATTATTTTCACCGTTCCAGCCTTCTCTTCAGCTGGGCAACCAAGACTCTAGAATCGAAATCCCATCTCGTAGAATGACAGCTATCTCAAATGTTACCTGTCTGGATAAAATTTCTGCTCATTTGCGTATTTTTCTAAATATCTGGGGTTGTTTTTGTTTTGGAGTCAGTTTTTTTTTGAGTAAAAATCTGGTTGCTGGTCAAACTGGCATTTCTGTATTACTCTGGTTGTAATAGCAAAATCCTGTATTGTGACTACAGGTGTTTTTGTTGCAGGCCAGTCATCTTGACCAGATCTCCAAAAATTGAGTGAAATCTCTCACTTTTTGAAGTTGCAGTGTTCTTTTTTCCAGTTCTAGACCATCTTTTACTGGTGTTCAAGAACACTGAGGTCTGAGTGTGTGTTTTCTTTAAAAAGAGTAGGAGCCCCTTCTGAAATAAAATCCCCTTGTGGCTGTAGAAATGACTGTAAAGGTTTGAGACCCAAGTGAATGAGTGGTGTTGCCTATATTGTCCTATGTTTTTGTGTTCACTGTGATGAAACCTAATAGAATTTATCCCCCCAACTGTAGAGCAGATGTGTACCTTATTCCCCTCAGATGAAGGCCTGACTATTGACTTGAAGAATTTCCGGAAACCCGGTGAAAAGACCTTCACCCAGAGAAGCCGCCTGTTTGTGGGGAATCTGCCCCCAGATATCACAGAGGAAGAGATGAGAAAGTTATTTGAGAAGTACGGCAAGGCAGGGGAAGTCTTCATACACAAGGACAAAGGCTTTGGCTTTATCAGGCTGGTGAGTTGATATCCCTTTGGGATGTTTTTGTGGTGGTGTCACACACTGGAGGACTGTGCTAATTGGAAGCAGAAGATGTTCAGATATCTTGTTAATTAAGCCTGCTGTTGGTTTTAGTAACCTGGAATACTGGATTGGCTTTTGCAAGCGGTTTGTCTAGAGCTTGTTATGAGAATGAATCTGAGTTCAGGCAGGGTTTGAGATACCCGGTAAAGTTACTCTGAAGTCATTTGGTAGAAAACAGAAAACATGAACATAATGGTATTCTAGACAAGGTGGACTTCCATTTTCTGGAAGGGCATGAACACGGAATTTGTGTGAACATAGGTTGTCACACGGTATTACTGGAATGATCAATGTTCTTGAAGTAGGGGATTTCTAGATGATGGTGTTGAAGTGCTGCTAAGAGGGAGGTAGCTACCAACATGGAGTAATGGTTCTCATGCTTTCTCAGGTATTAACTTTATGAAAGTCCCAAGGTGAGTGGTTGGAGCATGATGTTCCCCCACCAGTCTAGCGCACTTTCCTGTAGAATAACTGCTTGGTAGTGACTTAAATGAGTGGAAAGGTGTGAAACTGGCATAGGAGATCTTTCATGGATTGTCATACAATCAACATTTCTTTTCACAGTTATCAGACATAGCTAATAGTTGAATCTTGATTTATCTTGTCAAATCTTTTTATGTATTCATTTTATTTTAAAAATGACATGCTTTGTAGCCTTGATATAATTATCTCTGCTAGATAACAATCATTTAGTTTGCACGGGCTGTTGCTTAGGTCTGATTTATTTATTTATTTGTTTCCCCTATGAACTCTGCACATGCCTGTTTCAACTAGAGTCACTGATAAGAGTAGAGCTGTGGTTTGTTAGGACACTCTTTACCATGATGTGGGAGGATTATTTCCTCCTCTCTATGAAGTGCTTGTTCAGGGGAAATAGGCTTGTGACTGTTAAAACTGACTGGCCGATTCTGTACTGCATTAAGAGTTTTAATGATAACCTTTTTTATTTTCAGGAAACTCGCACTCTGGCAGAGATTGCAAAGGTGGAACTAGACAACATGCCTCTACGTGGGAAGCAGCTCAGAGTGCGTTTTGCATGCCACAGTGCGTCGCTGACAGTCAGGAACCTGCCTCAGTTTGTGTCCAATGAGCTCCTGGAGGAAGCCTTCTCAGTGTTTGGCCAGGTGGAAAGGGCTGTGGTTATTGTGGATGACAGAGGACGATCCTCTGGGAAAGGCATTGTGGAGTTCTCTGGGAAACCTGCTGCTAGGAAAGCCCTGGATAGATGTAGTGATGGGTCTTTCCTGCTAACTACGTAAGTGTGGAGGGCAAAAAGTGCTATACTGGCATGTGTGCAGGTTGATGGGTGGCATTGGCTTGTGAGCAATGCTTCTTTATGCTGGAATGGGATGATTGAGATGAGGGTAGGAGATGGTAGGTGATTTGTCCAGGGAGAACTTAGCTTTGTTTCAACAAGAGTGGTTCTGTGCTGAAACTCTGGTCTGAAAACATTCTCCTGGTAAGGTGATAGTGGGGTAAGTGCATAAAGCTTCCTGAGAAGCTCTTTCTTGATAAAGACTTCTTTAACTCAATTAAAGCGGTCTTTAAGAAGGAGGAGCTATTACAGAGGCAATCCATATAATTTAATGTGTTAAGTGTGTTAATTGTGCACTCTGGGTTGCTTCAGAGACGAGTCTTGGAATGGGACTGAACTCACTCAGCAGCTTGCACTGCTGGGGTGGGATGCTGAGCCCGCTACTGTGGGCTTCAGATCTGTCAGAGAAGCTTTTCAGGTATATTAGATTGTTTGGAGTTTTCATCACAATAAACTGGTTTCCATGCGCTTGAATATCATAAGACAATAAAGCATGCTCTTGCATAATTATGTGAACTTGCTCAAATAAATTACTAATTCTAGATGCATTTAAGAGCACAGCTTGTTGGTCTAGCTATTAAGAGGTTTTGACCTGAAATTAAAAATTGCTGTAGATCTTGTATGTATGCCCCTAGAATTTGTGAATAGAATACTTCCTGAGATTTGGGCTAAATTGCTAATTTCTAAAGTAACTTTCTAAGTTTTGTGCTTCTCACTTCTTTCCTTGGAAGCCTGTGTATGGCACAGCTGTATGCCAGCATGTTCAAGTTCAAAAAGCAGGTGTTTTGGTATTTGTTTTCAATATCAGTTTTTCTTCCTGAGACCTTTTGGGGATAACCAGCACAGTGTAGTGCTCTGCAGAATATTTGTGAGGGAGCTTTTGCTGATTCAGAAATCTACCTCTGAAAGAGGCATGAAAACAAATTTTTAAGTGATCATACAAAACTAATCACTTCAGTATATAACTGTGAGAGCACCTGAGGGTAACATTCAGTCTTCCTGTAGCTACCAGTGCATTAGATCCTAGAATCTAGGACAGCAAACCAAAACCAATGTGCTGCTTGTTTCTAGTTACGGTTCTGGTTTGTCCTAGTTCATGTCAGTAACAGCTAGATAAACTGGTTGGAATTGGCTCATATTGGAAAATAAGACTAAGAGTAATGTAATATGTCCCATTAAAATTAAAAATTACATTGTGGCTCTTCAGCTGAGGAGAGAGATTTTAGCCTCTCATTTCTTGCCTTCCTGCTGGAGTCCAGGCACTGCTTGCCACTTGGCCTAGCATGATTTTCTCTCTCATTTCTCTCCTGCTTCCTCAGCTCTGGCAGATGGGGTTGAGGAGCTCAAGAGAAGCTCCTAGAATCATAGAATGGTTAGAGTCGGAAGGGACCTTAAAGATCATCCAGTCCAACCACCCTGCCCTGAGCGGGGACACGTCCCACTAGACCAGGTTGCTGAGAGCCTCATCCAGCCTGGCCTTTGAACATCTCCAGGGATGGGGCAGCCACAGGTTCTCTGGGCAACCTGGGCCAGGGTCTCGCCATCCTCACAGCAAATAATTTCTTCCTGAGATCTCATCTAAATCTTCACTCTTTACATTTAAAACCATTTCCCCTCATCCTGTGGCTTCCCTCCCTGATCAGGTGTCCCGCCCCATCTCTCTTGGAGCCCCGCAGCTCCCCCAGGCTGTGCTGCTGCTTTGCGCTGAGAATGAGTGGTGTCAGAACTGTGGTAGGGAGCTAATTCAGAGATGAGGGATGCTTCTGTTAAATACTTTCTTCTGCACACAGAAACGGTGAGGACATAAGCAGGTGTTTGTGGTGTCTGTGTTGTGAAGTGCACCAGTGGGTTTCTTTTGGGAGTAGATTCAAACAGGGCCTAGCAGGTTTTAACATAGCACTACTGCTTGGCAATAATGGGTAGTGGTGGTCTTACCAGGAGAGTGTGACTGAACGATACAGCCAGCAACCTCCAGTGGGGACCAGTGTAATTACTCCTCAATTTAGGCAGCTATAAAAAAGTAGGCAGACTTGTGCAGCCCATGATTTGCCATGTAGCAAGGGAGGAAATTCATACCCTAGGAATTCCAAGGCTTCATGCTGATCCTACGGGATATCAGGTTCCAGTTAAGCTGTTAATTTGAATCAGTAACTGCAGTTACAGTACAACTGCAGTTTCAGTACAACTTTGGTTTGGATTCAATAAGGATTTTGATTAACAGTTCAGCTCTCGTTCTAGAAAGGGAAAAAAAAAGAAGCATTCAAAGCAATTTCTAGTTTCACTTTGCTTGAGATCGCCAAAGGCTCTGAATTTCATAGAGCAGTGCTAAAAGCAGTATTTTTACAAGTTCAGACACAGTACATATGCCTTCCTACACTACAGGCTCATTCTTGAGTTTTTGTGAAAGCATCTTTTCTTTGCAGATTCCCTCGGCCTGTCACTGTGGAACCTATGGATCAATATGATGATGAAGAGGGACTACCAGAGAAACTAGTCATCAAAAACCAGCAATATCACAAGTATGTGCCTGCCACGTGGCAAGAAATGAGACTCCCTGTGGGGCTAGCACATTGACTAGTGCCTCAGTCTTAGGAGGGTGGCTCATCAGTACTGTTAAAGGTCCTCTTTTTTTTTTTTTTTTTTTTTTTCTGCAAATGTGACCTGACTCTGGAAAGAGAATTGCATATACTGTTCTCTTGACGTGGTTAAGAGAATTGCATATACTGTTCTCTTGACGTGGTTAGCTGAAAGCGAGCAGTGGGTTTTGATCTGTGCTACTGGATAAGACAGGCAGCCTGCGTGTATTTTTCTTCAGTCTATTTCAGTTGTTGGAATAAAACATTGTGTCAGTTTGAGATAACATGAGATCCCCTTGCTGAGATGAGAAGTTGAAGCAAAGACTTAAGTTACTTGTTCTTAGTATTACAGGAGGTCTGTAGAGGAAACAGATTTGAATCCATAGGGAAAATTTAGGGAAGAATATGATTAACATTAAGAGATTGTAGAGCTATCCAAGTATAAGGCTGTGGTCTTTGAAGGCTTCCCAGTTTAAGTGTGTATCATGTGGTCTGATCCATGGGAGTTAGTAAAACCTTGTGAGCTCACAAATTTTTTAAAATGAGGAAGATGAAAGCTTCAGGAGCTGGGAGTCTGCTTTAGGAGTAGTCACCTGCTCAAGATGCAGGAGTTACAGAGATTAGTGAAAGAAAAACACATGTTTGGGCAGTGTTTGTTTCTGGAGTGGGTCTGTCAATAAGATGTACAGCAGGAGTAAGAGCTGTTTCTTTCGAGAGTATCTCTAAATGTCTTTACACAGAATCTTTTGGTGTCTTATAAGAGCGGTGTCATTGCTTGTTATGGAGCAGAAGGGAACAGCTTCCACGCAGAAGAATTCTGCCTAACTTTCTCCTTTCACTAAGATGATACCTAAGGAGCAGATAAACTGGTATCTTGGGCATAGTTATTTTTGAGAAATCAGAAGACAAAGTGGTTCCTTTTTTGTTGCACTAAAAAATGCATTCCTAACTGTTAAAAGGATCTGCTGTTTCATTTAACTTAATGTATTTTACTTGGTTCCTCCTGACTCTGAAGCATTCACTAGCTCTTCCTTATTTGACAGGGAGCGTGAGCAGCCTCCTCGGTTTGCACAGCCTGGCAGCTTTGAGTATGAATATGCCATGCGTTGGAAGGCTCTAATAGAAATGGAGAAGCAGCAGCAAGAACAAGTAGATCGCAACATCAAGGAAGCTCGAGAGAAGCTGGAAATGGAAATGGAAGCAGCTCGCCATGAGCACCAAGTTATGCTCATGAGGCAAGGTACCCATCAAAGACAAATACAGCATGGGAACATCCTGGTGCTACAGCCAGGGGTGGGTTGCTGAGTATACTGGCTAGAGACCACTGAAGGCAAGCTGTGGTATAGCTGCTTCGCTTGTAACCAAGCATGGTAGTGGCAAACAGAAGTGTTGCTCTGCTGCTGGAGGCTCAGTTACTTTATTTGCTTGTGTGTTATGGTTCTAGTTCAGGAACTGATAAAAGGTTGCATGGGAGATGAGTTTGTGTTTTTTACTGTTGTCTCTTACAGACTTAATGAGACGCCAGGAAGAGCTGAGGAGAATGGAGGAATTGCATAACCAAGAAGTTCAAAAACGTAAACAGTTGGAGCTGAGGTAAGGGAGCAGGTTATGAAATGCTGTGAATCCATAATGTTATGGAATGAAATACTTCTTCAGAGCACTTAATTGTTCAGCGTGACTACCTAAAGTATGGCTGTTATTTTGTGTCTGTTTGTTCATAGGGATGAATGTACAGTGGGTTTGAGAGGGAAGAGTTAGGAGTTTCTTCTGCAGATTAATATGTGGGTTTTTACAGTTCTGTGTCTGTTTAGCTCCTTGACCAAGGCAGATAAAAAAAAAATCAGAACTTTTGCAGTGATTCAGTGTCTTCAATGCCAGGGGGAAACCCCATTCTAGCAGTAATAGATAGCAATCTTTTCATTTGAGGGTTGACTTGGTCTCGGATTCCTCTCTGCTCCAGCTCTTCCTTGTCTCAGGGTTGTTTTGAGAAGTTCTGGGATGATCTCCAGAGTACTTCTGTAATAGAAGAGGCTTCAGAACTGTCTGGCTTGCATGCCCTATATTTGTGTAATCAGCATCTAATTGGGAGCTGCTGTGTACATAAAATCATTTAGGTTGGAAGAGACCTTTTAAGATCATAGAGTCCAACCATCAACTCAACACTACCAAGTTCACCACTAAGCCATGTCCCTCATTACCACATCTGTTTTTAAAAACTTCCAGGGATGGTGACTCCACCACTTCCCTGGGCAGTCTGTTCCAATGCTTGATAACTAACCTCTTGGTGAAGAAATTTTTACCACTACCCATCCTAAACCTCTCCTGGCACAACTTGAGGCCATTTCCTCTTGTCCGATGGCCTGTTCCTTAGGAGAAGAAACTGACACCCCCTGGCTACACCCTCCTTTCAGGGAGTTGTAGAGAGCAAGTAGTTCTTCCCCCAACCGCCTTTTCTCTAGGCTGAACAACCCCAGTTCCCTCAGCTGCTTCTCATGAGACACACACATATGGGTGTACTCATGTTGGGTTTTATAATGAATTACTTAAAATTGAAAGTTGAAAAATTAGGAATGTCTCGGTGTGTATACATGTTTCTGTTTGCATCATGAGGTACCCAGTATTTTATGGCCTCGGCAAAATAACGTTCTTAACGTTGTAGTTTTCCAAACAAGACCTATTAGACAGCACTGCAACACTGTGATGCAAATGGTTGGTGTATGTTGTGCTGAGCATCTTTGGGCCTTCTTTGCAGGCAAGAGGAAGAACGCAGGCGCCGTGAAGAGGAAATGAGAAGGCAGCAAGAAGAGATGATGAGACGCCAGCAGGAAGGCTTTAAAGGGAATTTTGCTGATGCGGTATGAGTGCTTCTACCTTCCCATTACATCTGGACACTGATGTTAGATATTTATGTTTTTGCCTGACCACAGCACAGGGCTTTCTGGGAGTGCCTAACTTGTTGGTTGAGGGACTCTACATCTTTAGTGCATTCCACCCTAAATTGACTCCCTGCAATCTTGATACAGTCTGGGAAATAGAAATACCTCCATTTTTGTCCCACTGCTGTTCATGTAAGACCCTCGCTAGCTATCCTACTGCTCAGAAGAATATATGCTAATTTTATTCTAACAGTAACAAAGACATGCTATCCTGAAGTACTGCTGCAGAAGCCAGTTATGGTCATATGCCAGCTAGATCCCTAGTCTGCTGTCAGTTTTAGTCAGATGAAAAGATCCCATCCTGAGGCACTGCTGCAGATGTGATAATTGCTTGTACTTAAAAGTCAGTTGGTCAAGTATTTGCTTGTAATGTTAAATGCATGGTAGCCTTCCTTCTAATAACAGTATCTCTAGTTCAATAAAGAACTTGTCTTACAATTATTTCCCATCCCAGCAACTTTATGTTGTGGAGAGCTGTAGTGCTCTCAAGGTGGTGTAATGGCATCAGTGCAACTGGGTGGCAAGTGAAAATTTGATCCCTAACTGGCATAGCTAAATATATGTCAAACCAAAAGGGCTAAAAACATGCAACTGACCTAAATGTGTGAATATTACCCTGATTTCTCTAAATAATAGTGCTTTTGTAATAGTGACACTGAGACCACGGATGAAGTGAAATCTTTTCTTCAGTTCCCACTGTGGAAAAAAGAGTACCCTCACTGAAGTGAGAAGGTGCTCCTAGCTTTGCAGTGCAGGAGCTCTGCAGTGTGTCCCCAGTTAATAAAGTCCCTCAGTTAATAAAAGAGAAACTGAACTTAATAACCAGTATTTTAATGCAAGTGACCCAGTGCTGAGTCTTTAAGCTTGCATTCCTTTCGTCAGGAAAAGCTTCTTAACTATGCTGAGGAAGTAGTAAAACTAATTCCATCTAATATGTTCCTGCTGCTCAGCTGATCTTTCCATCCAGTTGTCATATATGGTAAAATCTGCACATGTAGCTTTGCTGCTGGATGTTTTACTGTAATTGTGAAAAACTCTTTCAGAATGTTTGTTCAGTTAATCCTGTGGAGGTAGCCCAGATCTTCTATTGGAATTTACCCCGGAAATGACATTTCTACACAGCTTTCAGTAGTTAAACCCCAGAACTTACTGAACTTGTAGAATGACATTTTTTAAAAGCCTGGATTTTTATCATTTGAAATGAGTGTCTCTTCTTCCAGAGGGAGCCACCAGACATGCGAATGGGACAGATGGGTATGGGAGGTAAGAGGTGGCCATCTTTGTTCCTATGCATGTTCCTTTCCTCATTTATGAATTCTCTACATTTTTTTAGTAGTCATATCTAATTGGCTTCTTATTTAGAAACTCAGTCGTAGTAATCTTCTCCCAGTTCAGTAACAGGAAACATAACACAGCTTGGGTATGAGGTAGTACTGCACGTCTGTGAAAGTTCAGTAAAGCAAAAACTTGGGTGAAGTTTGTGCTGATACAGAGGCTGGTATGTTATGTAGAGCTAGACTTTGAGCTGAGGAAATAATCTTGGTTACTGTACTTCTGTATATTGACTTAAGAGTTACAGGCCATGTGTATGAGAACAAGTGAAAAGGCAATGGGGGGCTTAGTGGTTAATGAGGGGGGTGTTGGAGCCTGCTGTAGTTTCAGATAATCCTGGAATGCAGGATCAGTTTGTCATAACCTAATAGTGAAAAGCTAGTTGATAGACTGGGACTCTGTCACTGAACATAACACTACAGGGAGCTTCCCAGTTTTCTGTGGCTCTGGGGTGATGAGTAGACACAGGTTATTGTGTCTGCCAGGACTATCCTTCACTTTTCTCTTCCAGGTACTATTGGCATGAACAATAGAGGAGCTATGGGTGGTACCAACGTCCCAGCTGCTGCACCTCCTGCAACTGGTCCTGGAGCTATGATACCTGATGGAGCTATGGGAATGGTAATGTTTCTCCATCTACTTTTTGTGCACACCTTTGAAATGCAGATTGTTTGTTTTTTTTCTATTAAGCGCTATGCTGCTGAAGTTGAAGCTTGTTTGTCTACCTAGACTTGTTGCTTAACTCCTGCTGGTAATCTTGCCTTGAGACTAGTTAGTAATTTTCAGGAGATTGATCTAATAACTACTTACTTGTGATAGTACGCTAAAACATTTGTTAAAAGAATCTTAGCTATAATATATGCTTACTTTTGAAATGGCACAATGGGAAGCACTTTGTTGAATGGGAGTGTTTTGAGATTTGATTCTTGCCAGCCTAAAGCCAAGCTTTCAGGGATGTTCTGTACATCGCCAGTTTTAAAAAGAATTATCTCCTATGCTAACAGGGTAAAATGAGTGTGCTAACATAAGTTCAGCTAGTTTGCACAGGAGCAAAGTATCAGTGGAGGTTATGCTTACATATTTGCATTTTCTTAAATTTTTTACTGCAGAGCTTTACAATAGACCATGGTTTCTATGGCATCTGTCATAAAGAGGATCAATCCTCTTGCAATTGTCAGCACTTCCAGGCAGTAGCAGACAGCAGTCATAGTCAAGATTGCCCTAGAAGTTCATCTTCCATTAGCAGTTTAAATAATTGGTCTCATAAATTTTCCTGCAGACCTTCCTACTTGGACTTCTTGATCTATTGTGACTGATGCATTGTGGAGACTTTTTGTGTGTGTGTGTAACCAAGAACAGTTTTATTTGGCTATAAGCCATTCTACCTAAGTGGTAGGGACAGTGGACCAGCTGAGGTTGAGGAAATGTATGCTTCACAAAGAAATTAAGGGGGAAGATAAAGAGGGGAATGGAAGGGAGAGGTGAGTTCAGATTAATATGATGAAAGAGTAGCATTTGACTGAAAATCAATAAGCTGTTTCTCAAATGGCCAGAAATACATGTAGTATAGTATAGATAATATAGGAAACTATTTATCCTGGCCTTGTGCTTGGTTTTAGGAGTTACTTGGCCCATGTATTCCAACTTTTATTCATATAGGGAGCAGTTGATTTATGTGTGTGTTCCAGCTGCTTGGAGTGGTTGTCCCTGTGATATGTCCTACAGGAGAAGTTCATGATTACTCAGAATTTTTCATCTGTAGGGAAAGGAAAGGAGTGGTGTGTTACTGCTAGTACCTTATCTCTGCTGCCAGCAGAGTGAGCACTAGGAAGTCCCTAGGACACCCTTTTCCCCTTACCCCCACCCCACTCGGTTAACAATTTTACTGAAGTTTGAGTCTGTTCTTTAGAACCAGACAGCACCACGGGGTCATCTACAGTAGCGATACCAGGTGTGATGTGCATGTATGTATCACATTGCCTGTATATGTATCATTGCTGTAAGCCTGTGGACAAAAACTAAATGGAACTCAGGAGCTTGGTGTAAAGCAGCTTTGTCTGCATAGTCACTTAGCCCATCTGGTGGGAAGGGAAGGGGCAGCAGTTGCCTCCAGTACCTTCCCGAGGGGAAGTACCATGTCCACCGTGAGGACATTGAAGCAGTGGAACAGGTTGCCCAGAGACGTGCATTCTTCAGTCTTGGGCGCTTATAAGACCACACTGGATGAAGTTGTGACTAATCTAGGTTGACCTCATAGTCAACTCTACTTTGAGGAGGTTGGACTAGAGAACTCCTGAGGTACCTTCCAACCTGCATTGTCCTTCGATCATGTTCTTCCTGCTGGAAGGAAGAGGCCCCAGCTGGGAGGGGAGAGCCAAAGGAATGGAAATAACAGGATATGATGAAGCACAAGACTAATACTGCAGAGTTATTTTGGAATTGGAGTATTGTGTATGTGTGGGTTGTGATAGGCTGTAGTGTCAGTTTCCTGTTTCTCACTGGCGGTCTGTTTGGGTGAAGGAATATGGTGGAAATGAGAAGCTCTCCTTTCCTGGACTGCATTACTGACAGACTCCACAGCAGGGCACTAGTCTGAGATGATGCAATCTGTATTCCTGTGTGCTTGACTAACAGTTCCATGAACTTGGTTGTGAACGGCCCTGTCAGTCCAGCTTTAGAGATGTTTTTGGTGGGATGAAGGTTTGTAGCAAGGTCATCTGGTAGAATTTGAATCAACTCCAATGGCTTTTAACTGCCCTTTGTTCTTTGTTTTTCTTCCTGCCTCTTCTGTGTTTATCCTCATTACAAGACTCCACCACCACCTGCAGATCGCTTTGGCCAAGGCGGTGCAATGGAAGGCCTTGGAGCCATGGGAGGGAACCCCCCGGCCTTCAACAGAGGAAATCCAGGGGGTGACTTTGGCCCTAACAAGCGTCGCAGATACTAATGGGATTAAGATACCCCCTGCACGTGCCCCAAAGAGGAAAGGAATCTTGGCAGGCCACACATGGTTTGACTCGGGGAGGGGTGTGAAGAGGAGGGGGTGAATATTAAAAATAGTTGATTAGGGCCTGTTTTCTTAAAGCCACTCTGGGACAAGGGGAGTGCAGTCTGACTGGTAAAGGTTGTAGAAAATGTCATGTGGTGCATTCCTATAATTTCAATGTGAAGAAATGGATTCTGGGAGGCTGCCATGATTGTTCAGTAATGGTAAAATCTGGCAAGGACCATAATGCCTGGATCATTCCAGGTTTCCTATTTGCAGCTGGAGTCCTGAGACTAAACTAGATAAAATTGTGGTATGTCCTGGCAATTTTTTAGTGTAGTGTACCTTACTTAAGAGCACAGGGAATTCTCTGGAGAACTAGGGCAGCATCTGGGTATTTTGCAGCTCCCATGATTATGTAAATTTATATAGCTCCAAATGATCCATCATGTAGTGACTCGGGATATTGGGGGAGATTTTTATGTTTATTTCTTCTTCTTTTCTTTTTTTTCCCCTCCTAACTTGTAGTTATTCTTTTTTATCTGGACCATCTGTTTCTTTAAAGTAGTTGGCAGTCATGTGCAGCCTGAATGGCTGGGGGGCTCTTGTTTGGATGGATTGTTTTTTTGATAATGTGTTGTATTGCTGTTTATTTTTACTGGTAGTAAAGTACAATCTATTGGACAAAGATACTGTATCTCATGCTGAAGATTTAACCGAAACAAATGTTTGTATAATCTTAACCTTGCTGTCTTTTGTGTAGAAGTACTACAAGATTTTTCATTTAGCGTAAACTGTTTGAACACAAGCTGTAATTGTCCCACTAACAAGTTTGAGTTTGTCTAAGGAATGTTACAGGAATGCATTATTAAAGTGGATTTTAAGCCTTTTTTTATCTGGTGTCTTGTCTCTTCTGTTTTTTGAGTATAAACCTGTCCATATGGGTTGAAGTAAATCAAGCTTCAGATTATGGTGCAAAAGTTGTTCTTGCATAGCTTTTATGAAGAGGGTGTTCAGCCCCTGGGAATTTTCTAACAGGTCTCGTCACAGTTGTACTTGTGTGCTGGAATGAGACATTCAGCATCTTGGAAGGTGACGCACTTGATGCAGCAAGGAGGTGCCTGGTTGTGGATGCAGAGCAGTGAGACACAAGACATGCTGATGTGTCACCAGGAGCACAGAGTGCGATCGGTGTCTCATCTGTGTGGTACAGTTGTCTGTCTCTGCTGTGAGCTCTGGTGCTGGGGCAGGCAGTGGTGGACTCCAGACTGTCGGTGGCAACCAGAGACTTGATTTTCAGTAATACATGGGGGAATCTGTAGAGACAGGAGCCTTCTGCAAGTAGTTCTTGCACTGAAGCTCTTGAGGCTGGGGAGGAGGGAGGGGAAGTTCAGGAAGAAATTCAAGTGGGGAAGAACGGGAGAAAGAGTTACAGCAAAAGTGTAAATAGCTGCCTCACAGCCTTGTGACATAATAGAGAATATCAAAATATTTTCAGATGCCTAATGTTACCGAGGAAATAACCGTAAAAATTTGGGTATTAGGGTTTGGTTCCATAGGCACTCTTAAGTTGGGAAAGATGAAACAATCATTCTAAGGGCTTTATGGGTTTACCCCTGTCACTTGATGGCTTATAATTACTCTGGAGTGGGATGATTGATTAGAAGCTGTGTTGAAGAGTGGCAGCAGCTGATGCTTTTGTGTCTTTTGCTTGGGGTTTTTTCTGCATTTAAAAGTATCAGCAGTAGTAGGTGGTTTGCTGAGATGATACAGTATTTAATGGTGATTATCAGGGGGGTTGTGGCTTACCCATAGGTACAGTATGAAGAGTTTGGGGATGTTTTCACCTAGCACTTCTGCTAGGATAGCTAAATGTTGCGGAATGTCAAGTAAGTCAGGGAGAATGCTGATTGACTTTTCTGTTGCCTTGCAAGAGGATGCATCTATTCTTGTGGCTTGTCAGAGACATGGCTGGCAAACATTTGCTAATGCCATGGGTGTTTGGGAAGGATGTTATTTAATTCCAAAGTGTTAGAGGAAACTGAAGTTGCATCCAGGTGCCTGTCTTGTCTCATTCTTCTGCCTGTTGCTTAGCTGCCCCGCTTGTTGTGAGCAGTTGAAAGAGAAGTCACTGCCTTAGAGAAATGGCTCAAAAATTGAGCCCTACTCTCCTGCTGCCTCAGTCCTAGTCAGGTGTAAGGTAGGGATGGATCTGATCACTGTTTTTCCCTGGTGGAAAAGAGATATAAGTCACAGTGTGTGTAAAGTCATGGGGAAGGAGGGATTTAACACTTTTCAAAGTCCATCTGGCAAGACTGGTATGAGGTGAAAATTGGAGGTCCAGTGACAGTAAAGACAAAACTGAAACTGCACTCTGGTGTGAATGCTAGAGGTAACTATGTGCTGACAGCCCAGAAAGCCAACCACATCCTGGGCTGCATCAAAAGCAGTGGGGCTAGCAGGGCGAGGGGGGATTCTGCCCCTCTGCTCTGTCTTGTTGAGACCCCACCTGGATTTCTGTGTCCAGCTCTGGAGTCCTTATCACAGGAAGGACGTGGACCTCTTGAAGAAGGGCCAGAGGAGGCCACAGAGATGCTGCAAGGCCTGGAGCCCTTCTCCTGTGAGGAGAGGCTGAAAGAGTTGTGGGTGTTCAGCCTGGAGAAGGGTCCAGGGAGACATTATAGTAGCCTTCCAGTACTTAGAGGGGGCTCCAGAAAGCTGGGAAGGGACTCTTGATAAGGGAATGGAGCCATAGGATGAGAGGGAATGGCTTAAACTGACAGAGGGAAGAATTAGATGAGATCTCGGGAAGAAATTCTTTGCTGTGAGGGAGGTGAGACCCTGGCCCAGGTTGCCCAGAGAAGCTGTGGCTGCCCCATCCCTGGCGGTGTTTGAGGCCAGGCTGGATGGAGCTTTGAGCAACTTGGTCTGGTGGGAGGTGTCCCTGCCCATGGCAGGGGGGTTGGAACTCAAGGATCTTTAAGGTCCCTTCCAACTCTAACTATTCTATGATTCTATTCTCGTTTACTTTAAAGGAAGAGACTGAAAACCTGCGCCTGAGGTTCTAGTAAGGAAATAGTAAAGCAAACCCTGACTAAGGTTTCCAGAGGCATGCCACGGGAGGATGTGGTGCCAGGGACTGCCTGTAGTGCGTTTCAGGCTGGGCACAGGAGCAGGCGCAGCTGCCTGGCTTGGGGCACTTCCAGTGGGAGCCTGAAGCGGTTTGCTGCCGGTGCCTGAGGTGGTGGGTGCAGCTCGGGAGGCTGGACTCCCCGTGAGCACTGTTGCATGTGCTGAGGTTCAGCCAGTGCACGGAGGGGAATGCTCTCCTCCACACACTTTTCAGGATCGCTGGCTGTTACGTAGCCGCAGCCTGATGCAGTATTGCTGACTATCACGGAGAGATACCCTTGCCTTTTGCTGTCAGTTTGTTTAAAATGCACTCAGGCAGTATTGATTCCTATCAGACCAAGGGCTGACGAGCAGTTTGCTTTTTACTATTTTCTTCTTAGCTTTAAACCCCTGTCATTTGTGAGCTTCAGACATTGCAGCTTGGGCTTTACACAGCTTCCCCTTAAACAACAGTGACTGCATTTGCAAGAATCAAAGACAAGCCTGAAAAATCCAACTGGTACCTGGATAATTTTGTCACATCAAAGCAGTTGACATATTTCCTCTTTTATCCTGGGACAGGACGTCTCACTAGAAGCTGTCACTTATCACAGAAAGCTACAAGTGGTGGAATACACTAAACAACTTCTCCAGTGGGAGAGCTGGAAGAAGGAAGATGTGATTTCCTGAGGCCTTGTTGAAAGAAGCCACCGTTTCGTCTGTCTCGGTCACAGCTCAGGTTCCTGCTTGCTTACCTGGCAAGTCAGTTGAATGCCAGAGGTAGACGAAGTGGGAGGAAGAAAGCAGGGAGCTCGGCCAGGCACAACACTGCCTTTGGGAGACTTTCCCTCACTCCAGCCCAGCTGCTCTGCTCTACCTGAGCTTGTGCCAACATCCAAAGGAAAACCTGTTGAACTCCACACTCCTTGCTCGCTCAGGCTATTTCAGGCAGCAGGTTTTTATCATGGATGCCACCTAATGACAAGGAAACTCAGTTTTAGGAGTAGGCTGAGCTCTTTTTGGACTATTTCGTGTTGAAGACTAAAGTTCCCTTTCTGATGAGGAATATTGTGTGTTTTCAGAGCGAGCACCAGAGTGATTGGGGTCCTTTAGCAGCTCAACTGAGGAGACAAAATTATCTCTGGGGATAAGAAACTGCCTGAACTACAGGGAGACAATTCCCATCAGGTGGGCACCTGATTCTAGTCTGAAGGTTCAGCAAGACTGGACTGTTGGGAACATAGCCCTGTACTAACTTAAGCTGCAGAAGGGTTGAGTCCCTGGAGTTCTTGAATGGAGAGATGAAGATTGACCGCATCCCCATTTCTGATGGTGTACTGGTCTTTTTCAAACCCATTCTCTGAGTTATTGAGTACAATCACTGCAGACCTTTTGGACAAGTGCTTTGGTTCTGCTGTGCCCTTTTCCTGAGTGTACCCTCAGTAAGTTTGCAGAGGACACCAAGCTGGGCAGGAGTGATCTGCTGGAGGGTGGGAAGGCTCTAAAGGGGAACTGGACAGGCTGGATCAATGGGCCTCGAGGTTCAACAAGGCCACAAGTTGGGTCATGCACTTGGGTCACAACAACCCCATAGATGCTCCAGGCTGGGAGAACAGTGAATGGAGCTGCCCAATGGAAAAGGACCTGGGGGTGTTGGTTGACAGTGGCTGAATAGGAGCCAGCAGTGTGCCCAGGTGGCCAAGGAGGCAAGCAGCATCCCAGGCTGTGTCAGGAACAGTGGTGAGTAGGACTAAGGAAGTGATCGTCCCCTTGTACCAAGCACTGATGAGGCCCCACCTCCAGTGCTGTGTCCAGTTTTAGAACCCTCACAACAGGAAAGACACTGAGGGGCTGAAGCATGTCCAGAGAAAGTCAATGGAGCTGGTGAGGGGTCTGGGCCACAAATTTTGTTAAGAGTGGCTGAGGGAGGTGGGGTGTTCAGCCTGGAGAAAAGGGGGCTGAGAGGAGACCTCACTCTACAACTCCCTGAAAGGAGGGTGTACTGGGGGGATGTGTGTCAATCTCTTCTTGCAGGAAAGAGGCAATGGGACATGAGGAAACAGCCTCAAGTTGTCCCCAGGGAGGTTTAGGATAGATACTAGGAAAAATGTCTTTACTGAAAGGGTTGTCAAGCCTTGGAACAGGCTGCTCAGGGAAGTAGTGGAGTCACCATCCCATTTACAAGCCAGGCAGATGTGGCGTTGAGGTATATGGGTTAGTGATGGTTTGGGCAGTGCTGGGTAGATGGTTGAGCTCAACAATCTTGAAGGTTTTTTCCAATCAAGATGATTCTATGAGTCCATGACAACAGCTGGTAGGTAACCCCTGTGCAGTGCTGTCAGAAGAGCATCTGGGCAGAACTGTTGTAGAATTGCCCAGCACATATTCTTAAAGGGAAGATCATATTTCCCAAATAAGACATGAATCCTGCCTAGCTTTGTGTAGCATATATGGCAGTAATATGTACGTCAGGGATTTTCCTTCTGCTAACTAGCCTTTTTCTATGGAGGAACTACTCCATGCTTTAAAAATGCACTCCCTTCCAGCTGCCCCTGGCTGAGGAGCCAGGAGTGAGCTGTGTTTCTCTCCCTGGAGACATCCAGCATGTTCTCCCAAGGACTCTAGGGGGCTGTTTAACACTGACCCTGATAGTTCAAGAGCAAACACATTAAGTTGGGTTTAAGAATTGGTCCTTTTCTTCCACCTCTTTTTTTTTCTGTTAGACATCAAAGTGAGTGCACATAAAACTGAAGAGACTTTATTTTTAATTCTCAGCTGGCCCACTCCTTGCAAGCTGTTTCTAAAGCGTTGGTCATGACTGGTCCTGCTCAGTTGGCTCACACAGTGACTTCTGACATACTTGGAGCTCTGCCCCTGAGGAGGGTTGGACTCAGCAACGCAGCCCTGTGGCCCAAATGCAACTGCCAGAAGACACCGCTTCAAACTAGATGCTGCATGATGGATGTGCAGTCCTGCAGGCTCTTTGCCGTCACCTGAACCTCATGTCTTCTTTTTTTAATTTTTAAAGTACCAGCTCTGGCAGGACCTGGAGTCTGTTGGTGGCTGACTGAGCAGTTGCCCTGGAGGTCTTCTCTGTTTCATGGTGGATGCCTTATGTCTGTCTCCCCCCTCACCTTGTCCTCCCTTAGGGAGCCACCCCTTGGCCTGAGAACTGTGGATGCCCCGATTTATGGTAAGTCACTTTGCTGTGTTCCCAGTACATTCTGACCCAGTAGGTCTTTCGAGCCACTTCATTCTCTGCCAACATTTGCAGGGGTGCAGCAGAGAAGCGAGGCCAGAGCACCCCTCAGGTGCTGAGGGGCTCTGCTCGGCCGTGGCCCCCCCCAGCTACCTGCTGATCCCCCTGCCACCAGCCTCACTGTGTGGGTCAGATATAGCATCCTCTTGGCACTTTCTCCAGGGTGTGTGAGGAAACCTGAGCTCCAGATCCTCACTGGCACAGGGATGGCAACAGCTGCAATCCTGCTGACAGCCCGGAGAAAGGACAAGGAGACCTGAAACCCTATAGCTCTGATCAGCCCCCAGCACCACACATTTCCCCAACACAAAACAGTGCCCAGCTTCTTGGGTTCCAAGCGATTCCTCCCACCTAACCAGAGGCTTGGGATGCCAGCAGCGGTTTTTTTACTCACCTTTGGGACCACTGGGTCACTTGTTGTGTCTTGAGGCACTACAGTCCTTTGAAGGAGGCATCAGTTTGAAGCCACGTGGCTCATGCTGGTGCGATGGTTCCTAAGTGCCCTCATGTTACCCTCCTTGCTTTTGGGTTGAATGTGGACTTATACACAGGTATAAGGAGGTGTCCTGGTTCCAGGAGGGTTCTAGCAGGGCACAGGTATTCCATCCCCTGTGAGCCATGCCCAGGGGTAGTGGGGAGCTGGCTGGGAAGGGGAGGGGGACAGGAAGTCGGGGGGGCAAGGCGTCAGTTGGGGATAGTCGTGGGGGCAGTCGGTGAGCGGTCGGCATCGTAATCATGTTTTTATATTTCTTTATCCATGTTCCTGTTACTGTTTTGTTGTTCTGTTGAACTGCCTTTGCCCCAACCCATGAGTTTTGCCTTTTTCTTCAGATTTTGCCCTCCTGACTGTGGATGGCTCAAGAGCGAGTGGCTGCCACATGGTTCTTTGTTGCCATCTGAGGCTAAACCACGACAGGAGGCATGATGACAATGATGGTGATTTGTATCCTCCCTTCCAGCAGGACCATCTTCCTTGTTAATGAGATGGCAAGGAAAATCCTAAAGTTGCTGCTGGCTGGGGCATCTCAAGGTGGGGATGGCAGAATTGAGATGGAGGTAGAGCACCCAGGGCATCATGAAATGAGTCTGGAGTTATTTGCTCAGTGAGCTCCAGGGTTTCAGCAAGGGTTCATCCTAACTCTGGACTTTGGAGATCCCCTTGAGGTGGCAGCAGATCCTGCAGGCTGCTGTAGGGGGATTAACTAGGTTAAATAAACATCATGAGACAGTAATGGAGTTACCTCAGTCATGGTGGACCTTGTGGGTGCCCCTCCCAAGTGGACTTCCAGGGCAGCTGCTGCCTGTAGGACCTGACCTTTGTGCTGTCTGGTAATGCCAAGGGCTTATGTCAAACCTGAGCACAAACACTCTCCAGGTGCTGTGTGCTCCAGCAGGTCAGGGCAGCACCCAGGAAACACCTGGTTCTGCAAACAGGAACAACAAAAAAGAAATATTTGTTTTAAATGCTTGTAGGAGCTAAGTAAAATCTTTGATCTCAAAGGGGTTCTTGGTTTGTCAAGGAAAATCCTTGGGTCCAAGAATTGGAGTAGGGAGTCCAAGCAAACCCCTCCTAGGTCCAGGGTGGGCCATGTAAAATTTTATGCTCTTTGTGACAAGAACGATCTCCCAGGGGACAGATCTCGTCTCTGGATTGCACAAGACCCTGCATTGAAGGATGACTTGGCCACACCCGCTGCTTTGGTGTCCTGGCGCCTCTGTCTAGCAGGTGGTCATGCCTTTTGAGGCTGGGAGAGATAAGCACGGGTTTTGTCCTGGGACTCTGGGTAGTATCTTCCCTTCTTGTGCAGGAAACTTTCAGCTGCTTATATAAATGCTAAAGAAACTGAGAGCAGTTGATCAAGTGGAGTGTGAGCTCCCAAGCCGACTGTGAGGTCCAGGTGGTGCAGATGCCTTCATACTGGACACCGGCAGGGGGCAGGCGCTGGGAGGTCCTCTCCACGCCCCAGGTGCAGAGTCATCCCACAGCGCCCACCCCCTCTGCTGTGTGCCGGGGCAGGACAGAAATACCTTACGAGATAACATGGCTGTCAGGCCCCATCAGCTGCTGAGCTGCTATGTCCATCTTTAGCCTGCTCTCCAGTTACCACCCACCTCCTCCAGCTGCCTCCAAAGATAGACAAAGCTACCTCCCGGTGCCTGGACTGGAAACTGCAGAGAAGCAGAGGCGGGACCACCGGCAGGGATGAGATTGATGGGATTTTGGTGGAAGGAGTGAAGGACGCCGCAAGTAGGCCTGAGCTATGGCATCGGTGTGCTACAACAAGGGCTGCGGGCAGAGGTTTGATCCGGATCACAACGCCAAGGGTAAGGCTCATCTGCCCTGCACTGGGGCAAGCAGGAATGCCTGCTGCTTGCCCAGCCCACAACAGCCTCGGCAGGCTGAGCAGAGTCCCACATGGGCAGCTGCAGATCAGGAGCTGCCAGGCGTCATGGGTGGCTCCTGGGCAGCACTGATCCTCCTGAAAGGTTCTGCCTGATTTCCCTTTTCAGATTCCTGCCTGTATCACCCAGGTGTCCCCATCTTCCACGATGCCCTGAAGGTGAGTGGGGCCAGAGCTGGGGCTGCAGCTGCAGGGAGGAACCTTATGCCTGGCAGGATTGCCCATGCCTGACCAGTTTGTTGCCTCCCGGTGCTAGGGCTGGTCTTGTTGCAAGAAACGCACAACAGACTTCTCCGAGTTCCTCTCCATAAAGGTGAGCAGCATGCCAGCCAAAATACACTGGCTGCTCCTCCATCCTCTCCTCCTTGCCCCTTCTCTGCCCTGTCCTGATCCCATGCCAAGGCTGCCCCTCTCACCCTGCCAGTCAGGGTTTCCCTACCTGCTTCCAAAGAGCCTGCAAGCAAGGGTGCTGCTCCCAAAGTGTGGGGCAGGCACTCCTGGAGAAAGCTGCTGGAAGGGGCTGTGATCCCTCACCGGGATCCTGCAGGATGAACACAAATGCCCCAAGAGCTGGCACAGCTGTGAATGTCTTGGCAAGCTCAGGGAAGGGAAGGAAGCAGCAGAGGCCTGAGGACATGGGGGAGGCTCGTGCAACCCTTCAGCTGCCAGGCTAGGGTGCAGCGGAGCTGAGACCAGTCTGCCATGGCTCTGGTGAGGCTGCCGCACCATCTTGTCCCTGGCAATCCCTGCAGATGCAGCCCCTGCCCCAGTGCAGGGTCAGAGCCCATCCATGCGGTACACAAAGCCAACAGAGCACAGAAACTTGCAGGGTTTGGGAGCAGCTGCCAGGTCAGGGAGGGCAAAGCAAGCATCAGGCTTGCTTCTGCTGCTCAGGGGTGCACAAAGGGGTTTCACAGCAAGGAGAAGCCCCCTGAGCCTTTCAGCCAAGAAGAGACCTCAGACAAGCTGAAGCCCAAAGCAGTGGAGGAGTTCATCATCCAAGGACCAAAATCAGCTGAGAAGATGCAGCGGGAAAGACCAAGGTGAGATGGGCTCAGCCAATAGTGTCACCCTGCTGTGCCATTTCTTCTGCACGTGTCCTGCCCTGCTGCTTTTCAGGAGAGGCAATGACACTCAAATTGCAAAAAAACCCCAATCCCACTTTGCTGCTGCTGTTTCCCAGCTCTGATGAGCCAAGACAACTGCTACCAATTAAAGTATCAAGGTCTCTGGAGCAGGCACTGGAGAAATTGAACCTGTCCTCCAAGCATGAGGCACCTGAGGGCAGTTGTGCAGGTAGTGATGAGCGGATGGGTGGCAGCGGGGTTGCATGTGGCAAGTTCAGCTGCATGGCAGGTTCAGCGCAAGACATTGTGGCTGCATGCTCGGCCTCCTGCCAACCTGCCCAGCTGTATCTGGGTGATGTGTTGCAGCAGGCTGTGCTTGGGGGCCAGGTGCGTGAAACTGGGGGGCTGGTGGCAGTGGGGTTAGGGGGCAGGCATGTGACCTGGGGTGAAGCTGTGTTGCTTTCACAGGGGAGGCAGCTGCCCAGGTGAGAGCTGGCACCACCTGCAAGAATGCAGCCTGCAAGGCGGTGAGTCCCATCCCATCCCATCCCATCCCATCCCATCCCATCCCATCCCATCCCATGGTCTGGGCCCCATGGCCAGTAGCATCACAGGTTCTGGTGCAGGGACTTGTCTCCCAGCAGCTACTATGTGCGGGGCAGGGTGCCAGGCAGGTAGGGGGTGGCAGTGCCCACTGGTTCCAGCTGCTCCTGGTCATCCCATCTCTGGAGCAGCTGTCTCTGTCGCCTCCCAGCCACTTCCTGCAAAAGGATTTGTGGATTGGTGGTACATTTGTGTTTCACTGCTGCTAATTGCTTGCAATGAGATATAGAACATATTCAAGATACGGGCATGTAGGTAAAAACACATATGGAATAATTCCCACCTGCATTTAATGAATGCAGTGCAGCCCACTTTCTGTCTTGCCCCAAGTCTGCCTTGTGCAGGATTGTCTGCCTGCCTGGAGGCATGTGCCAGTGGGACCAAGCTACAGGAGGGCCAGCATGCTCAGAAAGTGAGCCGGGAGCAAAAGGTGGGAGGTGAATAAGGATATAAGAATGACACACTCTGGGAAGGAGGGGATGGAAAAATGGCCTGTTGAACCTCGGAGTGAGTGTCCAAACCTGCTCACTGTCCTGGTGCTGCCCAGCCCCAGGCTGGGACTAGGTTGTATTTGGGAGAGGGCACAGGAAAGGGCTGCTGCCAGGGTGGCAGGGCTCACATGGGAGTCCCATCAAGGATGCCCTGGGACCTGACTAGTCCTGGGCTGAGCACAATCCCAGAATAAGGCCTCATAGATGCTGAACCCAGCGAAAAGGTGGGTTGAGGGAGGTCATCCTCCCCCTCTGCCCTGGTGAGGCTGCATCTGGTGCCCTGGGTCCAGTTCTGGGCTCCCCAGCTCAAGAAGGACAAGGAACTGCTGGAAAGGGTACAGCAAAGGGCTACAAAGATGATTAGGGGACTAGAACATTTCTCTGATGAGAAAAGGGCTGGGGAACTTGGGTCTGTTTAGTCTGGAGAAGAGAAGACTGAGGGCAGATTGATCAATGCCTATAAATACTTAAAGGGTGGGTGTCAAGAGTATGGGGCCAGCTTTTTGTCAGTGGTGCCCAGTGACAGGACAAGAAGTAACTGGTACAAACTTGAACAAAAGAAGTTCCATCTAAACATGAGGAGGAACTTCTTTACTTTGAAGGTGGCAGACCCTTGGAAAAGGCTACCCAGACAGGTGGTGGAGTTTGTCTCTGGAGACATTCAAAACCTACCTGGATACTGTCAACTGCAACCTGCTCTGGGTGGACCTGCTCTGGCAGGGGGGTTGGATCAACCCTTGAGTCTGTGATTCTGTGACATTGGGCATTGTACTGTGCCTTCCTTGGAGATGGGCACCAACAGGCGGGTGCCTAGTTGCACCATGCTGTGCTGTGCCAGAGGCACAGCTGAAACTTTCCTCTGCTTCTCACTCCACAGATCTACCAGGGTGCAGAGAGCAACACAGAGGTTTGTACTTTCCATCCTGGCGTTCCTGTCTTTCACGAGGGGTAAGAAACAATGCGTTACCAGGGAGCAAACTGACCCTGCTGAGAGCCGGCAGTGCTGCATTGCAAGGCTGTGTGCCTTCAGCAGCACAGTCGATGCAGTGATGGGTGAGAACCCCCTGGGCAACAGGCAGGCAGGGGGAGCCCTTTTCCCCCTCACACCTCAAAACCCGCTGGGGTTCCCTATCCTGTTCCTGCAGACACTCCTTACTTAGGTCACCCTGCTTTCCCCAGGATGAAGTACTGGAGCTGCTGTGGGGTCAAAACAACAGATTTCAGCACCTTCCTGGAGCAGCCAGGCTGCAGCAGTGGACGGCACTACTGGACAGAGAAAGGGGTAAGGGGGCTCTCAGCAGGGGCAACTTGTGTAAGTAAAGTGCTACCACTGGCACCTGAGGAGTGGTCTTTCCCTTGCTGTGCATTCACATGTGTTTCTGCTTTTAATTATCTTAATTTTCATAATTGCCGACGGATCACTGCACAGGGTTTACATGTCTAATCTTCACCCATCTGGTGTTCAAAATGCTGCTTCTGCATTCACAGAACTTTTCAGCTCTCACTCAATGGGCACATGTGCAATAGGAAGCTCCTCACAAGACTTGTGCTCCAAGACCCCTCACCAGCTCCATTGCCCTTCTCTGGACATGCTCCAGCACCTCAATGTCTGTCTTGTTATGAGGGACCCAAAACTGAACAAAGCACTTGAAGTAGGGCCTCACCAGTGCTGGGTACAGTTCTTTGTCCTGGAGCAGAAAACATAGCAGTGGATATAAAGGAGGCTGCAGTGAGTGAACTTTTTGCTAATTGTCACCTGAATTTGGAGCTGTGTTTCCTCCTGGGCATTTCTTTGGCTGGTGAAGCTGAGGGCTGTGTATCCTGATAGTGCCCAGAAATGCCTAGTGGGGCCAAAGCTGCCTGTGGCACTGATGGGGTGGGGGTCCTGTGGGAGAAAGGTGAAACATGGCCAGTTGGGGCTCATCTGCCACCCAAATTTAGTGTGGTGGCATGACCCACATCCAGCAACAGACCATGCACGGCCCTTTGGACTGATTTCTCTGACAGTGCACAGCACCTATTAGTTTGGGCACAGAAGAATGACTCTGGAATGAGCTGGGATGTCTCTGGTATTAACACGCCCTTCTGGAGCAACCCCAAGCACAGCAGAGATGCCCCATGTTGCATGGGACAACCTGGCAGGGGCTGCCCAGCTTCACTCGAACCACTTCCCTTCAAAAGCCTGCACAAAGGCAGGGTTTGATCTTGCTCAGATGCCATCCTCAGCCAGTGATTTGCAATGGAGCATCCTCTAGCTCAAACACTGCCTCTGTTGGGGTGTGCTTGGACTAGACACTGTGCCATGATGGGTCCCTCTCTCCTGCAGGACAAGAAGGCGGTGTCATGCCGGCAGGACTGGCACCAAACCAGCAGCCAGGTGGTGGTGACAGTCTATGCCAGGAACTCCCTGCCCGCCCTCAGCAGCGTGAAAGCCAACCGCACCATGGTGAGTGGGGCCAGCAGAGCTGGGACTATGGCCTTTCATGGCACACAATTTTGATTAGCCAACAGGAGCCAGTCCGGTGCCTGGCACTCTTTGATGGCGTGTTTGGTCTGTTGCTGCGGCAGGGGCTGACACTGCTGACCCACTGTCCCCTAACCCAGTGAGAGTCTGGTGGCTTCGCTGCTGCAGCAGAATCTGCTCACTCTGGCTCAGTGGCTTTCAGCCACAGTGAGTGGCCTTGCTGGCCTTAAATCCCTCAACTGGTGGCAGAGGTGAACCAGGTGTGCTCTGAGGGGGGTGAAATGCTCCTGGGTGCTGAGGGGATCAATCGCCGGAGCGTTACACTGGAGCTGGGATGCTGGATGTGTTACAGTGCTGGAAGGCAGCTACACTACACAGGGAAAGAACTCTGGCAGTGCTGTGCTACCCACTCAGGTCCCAATTTTCTGTTGGTCTTTCAGCTTGAGGTTCATGTCATCTTCGAAGGGAATAAGATTTTCCAGGCAGAGCTGCATCTCTGGGGGGTAAGATCCTGTTTACTTTGATTTCTCTGTTCCAGCAGTCTGCGTGGGGCTGGGTTGCTATGCTGTGAGGCAGCCTGTGCTCTGGGAGAAGTGTTTGCAGCCCCAAACCCTCCCTCCCAGTGAGAAAAATTACTCTCTGAATAGTCAGGGTTCTCAGGCTTTTGAAAAAGCAGCAAAATGGTTGTTGCTGCAATTTTTGCACAGTCCTTCCAAGCATGGAGCATGAGGCAGACTTTTGACTGTATTAGAGAAGAAATTAGAAATGCTGTGGCCCCAGGGATGCTGTCTCTTCCCTGGCTAGCACATCTGTGGAACAAACAGCCATTTCATAGTCCCTCCCTTGGTAGAATTCGTTGCCAGCTCTCAAAGCCTTGCAGAGAAACACAGGTCTACCACAGCTGTCACAGTACAGAGGGCCCGTTTATCTCCAGAGCTCCTGTTTTCTGTGGCAGCAAAAGTTGATGATTAAATTGGGCTTTCCCCTGTTGATCCCATAGCGGTAGCACCCCCGAGAGACACGCCAGGACCACACCTGGTCTTGGTGCCCATGTTATAATTTGAGAAACCCACAAAAATTTATTGTCATTTAGACAATTATTTTATCACCTGATGACCCCTTCCCACCTGGGGAGGGGAATCAGGGAAAAAATAAAGAAACCCAAGGATTGAAATATAAACAGGTTGAGTAGAATAAGATTAAATAATAAACATTAATAGTACTAAAGAATCGCTACTGATCCCAATACAAAATACCCAGCCCATTTCATCAGCAGGAGGCTGTGCACTCCCACCAGGGACAGCCAATGTGGGACACTGCAAGTGCTGCAGCTTTGTGAGGAAAGGAAGGGCTCGGAGCTCCAGCACTGGAGCAAGGAGTTCTCAGGATGACAGCCATCAAGGTGGAGAGAGAGAGAGAAAGCTCCTCAGCACACTTTATAATTTATATTGGATGTGATGTTCATGGTACAAAATAATCCTGTTGGCAGCTTGGGTCAAGTGCCTTGCTCTTGCTCCTCCTTGTCCCTGCACCTGGTGAGCTTGAAAACACAGAAACCTTTAAACTCACACACCAGAGCTATATAGTATATATATAGTAATTATATACTTATATATATTTACTATAAAGTAAATATTGTCACAAACTCAGACACTAGAGTCTTCTAAAAGTGAAGTTTTCCCAAGCATTAGAAGAGAGATTAGTCATGTGTCACTCAAACCAGGACACCCCACCTGACAGTTCTGTACTACGTGAGGCACCCTGGCCCTTTTAAATACTGCCACAGGGCTGGCTTGCTCTTGTTGGGATTGTCTGGGAGACAGATTGCCCAGGTGCTGGCATTTATAGCCATGTCATAGAATCATAGAACTGACACAGTGTGATGACAACCATTCCTTTGCTTAGGAATGCCTTAGGAGTTGCCCAAGAGTTGTTTCAGAGGCTGCCAGTGGTGGCACCAATCAATGCTGGACTAAGAGCAGAACTCAGTGTTGCTGCCAGCTCTGTAGGTGTTCTGGGTTTGGTCCCAGGCTGCCCCAAAGGGTCTTTGGCCCAGCAGGTCTGCGTCTCCTCCTGCAGTCCTGCTGAGACACTCACTCTCTGAGTTCACAGCTGCTGGCTGGCTGGGGAGGAGCAGTGAGACTGGGGAATTTGCATGTGCATTTCTTGCCTTTATTTCTGGTGCATGCTGCTTGTGCCCAGGGGCAGCAGAGCATGCTGCTGGCGGTGGGTATGCCCAGTGGGTACACTCGTGCCTCAGCACGTGCCTCAGGGAGAAGACTGCACTGTGGTTGTGATCACGGTTGCAGACGGCTGGACTCTCCTGAGCTCAGCACCATCGCTGCGCTGCTGCAGGCACCTAATGCTCTGATGCTTAGCTGGAGCCCAGAGTCCATCCTGCTGTGTCTCCTCGCATGCAAGGAGAGGCTGCCAGCAGGGGGAAGGATGATCATGTGCTGCGGGCCCTCCCCTGCCCCGCTCACTGCATCTCTCCCTCTGTCAAGGTTATCGAATTGGAGAAGAGCTTTGTGAGCATGGTCCCAACCAAGGTGGAGATTACACTTCACAAAGCCAGCCCTGGCTCCTGGGCCAGGCTGGAGCTCCCTGGTAGCAGGCCGCAGTCCCAGGATGAGCAGCAGCGGGAGGAGGCTGCCAACGCTGGGGAGCCCAGGGCAGCGCCAGGGGAGGACTCCGACAACAGCTTGAGCTGGTCAGAGGATGAAGAGGAGGAGCTGGAGATGGGAACAACGAGCAATTGACAGTTAGGTGCTCCAGCAGCTGAGTGGCACCACCTCCAGAGCTGCTGGGGACCCTGGCACCGACTCGAGCGAATGGGCCCAGCTCCGAGCCCTGTGCCAGCATGGCCTCTTCAGAAGGGGCAAGTAATAAAAATCCAGCGCCAAAGCTGCACTCTGAATTTGCTGACAGGTGCTCGAGAACACCAGTGGGCTGAGCCCTGCTACCTGTCCCCCTCTCCTGTCCCCAGCTGGGGCACAACCAGGGGAGGAGCCCTCTTGGCTGCACCTCGGGCAGCCCAGGACCCTTCTCCTTGAGGCCGGCATGGTGATGGCAGCGTTCTGCCCCATCCTGGCCTTTCCTGGGGGTGCTGAGCCCTGAAGGAGGTGGGAGGGAGATGGTGACTGCGAGCACGAGGGAAACGCCATTGCTGACTGCGGCTCCAGTGGGGACTCGACGTCCTCCTCCGCAAAGGCTTTTATAGGCGTGAAACCGCCCGGGTGCGAGGGACCGGTACCGACCGGGTGCCGGGAGGCAGGGGGCCCCGAAGGGGTTTCGCCTCCCAGCACCGGGCAGGAGGCGGAGGGCGACGCCCACGAAGCCATTTGGGCACCGCAGCGGCCGCGGCGGAGCCCGCCCTCCCTTTTTCCCCCTTTTCACCTTTCCTCCTTTCCCCCGCCTCCGCTGGGTGGGCCCGCCCAACTCGACGGCGAGGGCGCCCCCTGGCGGGTCTCCGGGGACGGCGGCGGGGCTGAAGGACGCCTGCGCAAGGCGAGTGCGGGGCGCGTGCGCG
>VZTM01019881.1:34189-64582 GCA_013400555.1 Jacana jacana | reverse complement strand
GGTGGAGGCCGGGGCGGGTGGCGCGCTGGGGAGGAAGATCCTCCGCGTCCGGCTGCAGCCACCCGGGCTGTCAGCGGGACGGCGGCCTCTGCCGGCCTGGGAGCTGCGGCGGTGGCGGTCTCCTGTCGGGGAAGGCTGTTGAGGCGCTGCCCGCGACTCGGCACCTGCCATGCCGGGGACGCGGCCGGCTCTAGAGAAGGGAAGGGCGAGTTTGGGGGCAGCGGGGTAATCGAGCCTCCGGGCGTGGGGCTTTCCTCCTCCCTACGGGCTGCGGGATCTGGAATGCGGGTCCCGGCTTCTGCCGTTGACTGGGTTCGTGGGGGTGTGTTCCGTCGGGCCCCGGAGGTGCTGGAAGCGTGGCGGAAGGGGCATGTTTTGGAACAGGCTTTTCTGTGGTCGCGTTTTGGGCTAGGGGATGGGCAGGAGGCGGGAAAGGCCCCGCGGGCAGGTCCAGCCTTTCCCTCCCCCAGAGTGTCCCAGAGCTGGGCTGGGCTGCTTGAAAGTCAGGCTGGTGCTAATCCACTTTAGGAGGACCGTGACAAACGCGAGGCGACCTCTGCTCCCCGTGGATGTAATGAAAGGTTGGCATAGGATGAGTTTGCCCTTACTAAAGGTCTCCTGTTTCAGTGCCGAGAGTGGGCTTTCCTTTGTAGGGGTACATAAGAGTCGTCGTATTTGATCTACTCTCTAAAATCTGCCAAATCGTTGTCTTGGGAATAACGGGGTAGTGCTGAGACATTTCAGGGGTCATGGGTATTGTCTCATTGAGCAGCCGCTACGGAGCTCTCTTTGATAAGTTTAACAGCTCTCCTCAGTCCTCTACACTTTGGGTGTTTGAAGTATCCTGTGATGAAGCTTAACCTCAAGCCCAGAGAAGCAGTGCTACCTTCTATATGTTCTGAACCTCCCTCTTTCTGATTTAACTTGATGTCCCTTTTTTTTTTTTGTTTATTTTTGAAAGAACTAATGAGTAATTGCTATCTGTTTACTCTTTATAAACACTTGTGATTCCCACTATGTTTATTCAGAGCTATAAAAAAAGATTTAAATGCTTTGGTTCTCTATGTGTACTCTATGCTTGCAGCATGGCTACCATGCTGGAGTGCAGTGCTCCTTGTACTAGCATCGTTAGCTGTGTGCTCTTTGTCCTAATTTTTTTCATTTTAAAAAGCTTACATTCTCTTCTGGGTCAAATATAAAATGTATAGATTAAAAGCTCTGTTTGGCCAGTGTTCAGCTACACACAAATTTTTATGTAGGGAACTTAAGCTTATGGGATATATTTGGCATTTTAGCTTGCTATTTCCATTAACAAAAATGCTTTTAAATATCCTTCTTAGAAGAAACTTTACAGAGATCTTGGAAAAACAATGAAACATGAGGTTTGCAATTAGGAGAAGGAAACTGAATGTGCAGTTGGACTTGATTGCATGATGAGGCTGTGATTCTTTTGGAGTCCAAAGTGTCCTCACATGGTTTGGTGTCATGTAAAAATCCATACCTTTAAAAGGAGTATATGTATATATATTTATTATTATTATTATTATTTCTTTCATTTCCTTTCCTGTGCCTGTAGGCATAAATCTGATAGACTGCTGAAAGACTACTTGCCACTGGTAGCTTCTGCTCACTTTTTGGAACTGCAATATTTGATGTAAATGTAACTGGCAAATACTGTGGTATTGTAGCGTGCAAGCCATGGTACAATGTGCACACTGAGTACGGGCTTTAACTTGGGCTTCAATCATATCAAAACTATTTAAAGACGTTTTTGAAAGCTGCTATTGATTGACCAAGTGTATTTTTTTGTTTGGTGGTTTGTTTGTTTCGTGTTTTGGGGTTGTTTTTTTTTTGACACACCCCCACCCCAGTGAAATATGGGGGTGGAGGAAGAGAAATCAAAGAGAATGAAAAGCATGTGTGGGCTTTTTTATCAAGGAAAAACTTAGATTTTCCTGGTATACACATTACCCTTCAAATACAACAGTGGCTTTGTTATAACTTTTCTTAAAAATAAAGAGCATTTAGAGCACCAATGGCTGCCAGGTGACAAAAGACAATAGGAAAGTAGACTAACAGTTTTTTTTCCCACCTCAAATAGGGATCAGAGATGCTTTAACTGGATTTATTGTTCATCCTGGAATGTGCTTAATGCGTCTCCTCACAGAACTTCATTTCTGAGGTACTCTCTCTTTTTCTTTTAACCAACAGTAATGAATTAAGGCCTTGCCAGAATCTATAAAAGGTAGGAAGGACATACGTTATTAATTTCTTGCAAACTTACTGTGATACTCAGGACCTCTGCCAGTTGCCTGTATCACGCAGGAGGTGTGTAGTGGAGTGGGGCACAGAACCCTGCAGTCCCAGCTCCAAGTCTTTATTGTGCTCATCCTCAAAGCACATCAGGGTTGCTTGTGTTCAAGTAAATTGCGAAGGGTAAGCACCTTGACCAGTCTGTGCTTCTGCACGTGGTTGCAGGAGGAAAGTTGAGTTTAATGCACAGCAGCTTTTGATCATGGCAGGATACGTTTCACATTCATATGCTGGGCATTCAGGAATCTACTGAAGTCCTAGTTTTTCGCTTGTGTACGATTGTGCACACCTTATGTGTACTCCTTGTGTACTGTCATTTCACAGCTGTGCATCTGATTCATGAGCTTGTTTCTAATGTCCTTCAGCAATATTTGTTATCCAATAAGCATAATCTTGGATTAATAGAATTTAAGGTCATCAGTGTTTGGTCACTAATATCCTTACTTTCCTATAAAATTTGGAGCATGAGTGCTTGTAGTAAGAATGTCGATGCACTGAGATTTATGTGGTTGAGGTGTCCAAATACCTCATACGGACCACTTTGTTTTCACCCATGGTTCCCAAGAAATACTGCTTATATGGTATAATTTATGTATGTTTCACAGAATCACAGAATATCAGTGATTAGAAGGGACCTTTCATCCCTGCAAAAAATATTAATCTTTAGATTGATAAACCACTTTCAGCCCTGATTTGACAGAGGTTTTAATAATAATTATATGAAAGGCTTTAGGTGGTTTCTTTTAAGTCTTTGAAACACCTTCTTGCACTAAAAGAAGTAACTCCTTTCTAGCATTCGCTCTGAGGGACCAACCAATGAGAACTGCAGTCTTGTTAGGCATCAGTAATATGTGCACGGGAGCTCAATCTACAGGCAGAGCTCTGCAGAAAGCGAGCTTCCTGGATTCTGCTGCTCACGTGAAGCTCTGGGTTGTGGACTGCACAGTTCCTGCTCTGCTGCTGAGATTTGGCTTACTTGTTATTTCCCCACCCCCCACCACTGCCACTCAGGCTGTTGCCACGTGTTTTGTTTCTCTTGCAGGTAAATGGCAGAACAGCAAGCAGTGTGAAAACTTTGAAAGGCACTGAGAAGTCCAAGTAGGTCATTCCTTGCTGAAGGGTATTAGAGATGAGGTCTCTTGTTTAACTTTTTTTGCTCTTTCTTGGCATGCACTCTAAAAGTCTGGCACTCGTCCATTTTGTTTGTTTGGTGCTTGTCTAAGACAATGGCAAGTAAGCTGAGCTTTTGTGGAATAGTAACACAGTCTTGATTAAATCACCAAGAGACCCCTTCTCTTCCCTCTCGGGTCTGGTGGCTGAGCTGCACACATGAAAAATCTTTTAACTCCTTTGCATGGGCAAGGGTGGTAGGTATACTTTGAACTGCCTTATCTATCCAATTGTTGAAAGTTTCCGCCTGACTTCATGTATCAGGCAGACAGTGAATCATCTCTGATGTAGTTTTTGTTACTGAAAGATGAGCAATTAAGTCATTTAGATTTCTTAACTTCTGTTTGCTCCTAATAGAGCAATGTCAAACTTCTGAGCCTGCAAAACAGGGAGGGATTGATCAAAGGGAGTGACTGAACAGGATGACAGAGCTCAGTAGAGGTAATTTTGGCTGAAGTCCCTCCTGCGTTTTCTGCTCACTTTTGGCCAAAACGGGGCCCTACCCAAACTGCAAAGCCAGGTATTAAAGACCTGACAAACACGGTGAAGCTAAAATTTCCCTAATGAAGATGTATCTGTTAATGTAGCAAGGACAGAGACATATCTTGCTAAGAAAGAGTTCCTCTGCCAAGAATTTTTTGAAGTGCAGGAAGTATAAGAAGCATACATCTAGAAAGCCCCAGAAGAATTCCGGTTCATGTTTCCTCTCTGTTTTCTGTCACTGTTTTCTTGCTTCTCTCAACAGATAGGAACTTTCCTTCAGAAGTATTAAAAGGAAGATCTAGAATTTTTTTCTCTCCCGCAAAAGCTTTTGATGCAACATGAAGTTATTCTGTGATTTCAGTTTTGACAGCTTTGTGGAGATGAGTAGTGGAATCCCAACAGTGAATTTCCCCAGCAAACGGTTGACTGGGTTAGGGGAGTGCAGGCTGTCTGTGTTAATGATACCAGAAAATAACGTAATTGGGTCAGAACAGGAGCAGCTCTCCAGACAATGTCTCAACATGTCAATTGAAATCTTGCACGTTCCAAAGAAAGTGCCAGGTGTGCAGGCTGTGGAGGCAGACTTTGCAGCATCTTCTGAGAAGGAATTTAACCCAAATAGGAATGCCAGCTTTCTAATTCAAAGGCCCTGATAGACAAGATAGAAACAACTCTCATGTGCGTGTTTTTACACAACGCTTCTTACTGGGGTGGTTGGGTTTGGGTGCCTTTTAATTCTTTGAATATTAATCCCATTCTGCTCTAACTGCTGCAGTTCTTCATGTTCTCATGACCTCAACTGTAACATAAGTCCTTTCTCCAGCAGGACTAAGCAACCTGAATCACCTCTCATCACTTTGGACTTTCTGTTCACTCCTTTCTCTTGCCGAGTAACCTTTAAACTTGGCTTTGAAGCTTGTGCTGAGCTTTCTGTTTCTAAATTCTAAGTCTTGTTTTTGATGTGTTGGCGTGTTAATCTGTATTTTTCTTTTTCAGTTTGTGTTACCTGTTGTACATGGAGTTTTTCTCTCTAAAGTTTTCCCCAAAAACTCTTTTGAAGCTCACCAAAAATCCCCCAAACAAACCCAAAACCGATTTCCTGCTCTTGGTAATGTTTGTTGGTAACTTCTTTGTGTGTGTGAGTGGGGGGTTTTTAGCTTTTTAGCACATATTTATATTCAAATAGTATGCAGTGCCAAGTTCAAGGGTGCTTGAGAAATAAAAAGAATTTTCCATGCAAATTTGAGCCTCAGCTTCTTGTTATGAGAGTTTTATTGCCAGGAAAATTGTTTACAAGAAAAAAATAGAGACTTTATACATTTTGAACAAAGTGATATTTGGATATAACAGAAAAGAACTGATGGAGGTTGTGGCTAAAATGAAAGAAACCTTTCTCTTCCATATGTAGATCTTTAACCAAACTATACCTGCTCACACCATACAGGTTTCTGGAGTGTAGGGACTTCTTTCTACTCTTTTTTTTTTTTTTTTTTTTTCCTATTAATGTTTCTAAATTTTGTGTTTCAGGACTAAATCGTATATATCCTCGTGTACGATTGTTTTTCTGTATTTCATATGTCACGTGCAATTCCTTTCAGATAAAATAACCTGCTTTAAAGGAGCCCTGCAGGGAAGCATACTTAAAAGCCTACAAACTCTTTAATTATTTGTGTGGTTCATAATTAGCCTGGTACTTTGGCATATTTGCATGGAGTTACTTCCTATTGCAAATGTTACCCTTCTAAAATCCAAGCCCTAGTCAGGTAATTCAAGATACTAAAGCTGTGAAAGAGTATTTGTGCTCTTGGCTTTTTTTAACCTTACTACTGTTCTCTGATAGAAAACTCTAATGAAGTCTTAAATGAAGTTCCAACAAAATAATCTTAGGGTAATGCTTTCATTAGAATTTTTAAATGAGGTTGCGTTAGTTATTTTAGCTGCTGATGGTGTGGAATACATGTGGCTTTATAGTTTACCACTACGTGAAACTGTCTCTATTGTCTCAGAGTATCAGTGTGCTGACCCTCCAGATACCAGTGCCTGGCAGGTGCAGGCAGGGGTGCAATTCTGGATTACTCCATCTTGCTGTGGAAAGCTCTGAACAGGAATGCATCAAGGGGTAAGCCCTTGGGAGACCTTGTGGTTTGTGAGATCTGTTTCCAAGTCTTTGCAATTTTTTTATTTTAGCAACTAGGAACTGGGCATAAAAAAGGCCTTCTGTGTTGTGTTCACTGTGAGACTTTTGCTACTATAATTGAGGTTTTATTGCGTGTATCCCACTGACTTAGTTCTGCTGTCCTTGTGATGTCACTTGTTATTGGCTGGTCAACATAGTGGTCTGTTGCATAGGTTGCATTTGGAAATTTGGAACCTAGCCTTTCACTTTGGAATTGTTGGTCACTAGGGTTTCTGGCACAGCATCTTCTGCTACTTCAGTGGTTTGAAGTGAATGCAGGAGTAAGCTTTAAACCCCACTCTATGCTGCAATCCTCTGATACTTTAGCAGATATGTATGCTGTTCCTCCCGTGATTCATTCCCACCATATGCTACCACTGGTTTGGTTGTACTAACATAGTTGATTGTGGTACTACCTGGTAAACTGGATGAAGCAGCTCCTCACCCTTTTTCAGTGTGTGGTCCCAGCTGAGGAGGTGGCCTGCTACCTTGGTGGGGAGGCGGGGTTGCAGGGAGCAACATCTGAAGGCTGCCTTGCTGCTGGAGAGAGCATGGCAGTCTCAAAGCAGGTAGTGATCTGCCCTATTAGGGAGAGCAGGAGTAGAGACTTAGGATGGTGAGTTTTGGTTGCATCTTCAGGTAGAATACATGCACTTTTCTGTCACTGTTTGATTGTGCCCCTGAGACCCCTTGTCTTCAGAAGTGTTATGTTGTATTGTATGCTGCTGGTAACAGTGTTCAACCTCTATTAATAATACAACACTAAAAGTGTTTAATTTGTAATTTTCTATTAAAAGAGGTTTAATCTTTGGGGCTTGCAAAGTGCAAGAAGTGTTTTTAAGCCTCTAATTTGACAGAACTTACCTATGTTATTTTCTTTTTCTTTCTTCCACCCCCGGCCCTGTTAAAATCTTGGTGCAACTGTTCTGGAATAATATGTGCAGTCCTGCTCTCAGCTTCTGCTGTTCACTCATTACCTTTACAATATGCAGTTCCATATACATCTCTACATTTGTCTGAAGCCTTGAAAAGGGATGACTGATTTTTCTGATGTATGATAAAACTCACGTGTATGCTTTTCTGCCAAAGCTCAAAAGTACTTGCCACATTTCATTTCAGGTCATTCATGTTTTAGAAATGTAATACCTGCCATTTTGAAAATGGATAAACTGCTTCTCTATCATCCCTCCTGAGTGTTTTCCTCTATATTCTTCCTCTAATGTCCTGCTGGGTCTTTCTGGAGCAAAGTTTCTCCATTGCTTCCTACCACTCATGGGTTTTCAGTACTGCACGTGTACGTACATTGATATTCCCTTAAGCACTGTATATTGTAGTTACAGTCGATACCACTCCAATTGCCTGTTGCAGCTTTGTGTCAGAGTTTAGTCTATTCTAGAATGTACTAAAGAAAAATCACGTGTGCTCCCAGTGGGAAAAGAGCAGTTCATGGATACAGATAAAGACTTTGTCAGAAAGGACAAATAGGAGACTTAAATGGTGGTAAGTTGTTGATTTTTTTTGGATGCCCTTGAAGAGGAAGCTGGAGGGGAGAGAGTTTCATGAGGTTTTTTAAGTACTTCATTGTTGCTAGTTTTCATGTATTCCCTTTGCTATTTTGATGGTGTTGGAGATGTGATCTTTCTGGAACATGCAATATAGTTCCTCCCACTGTTCCTTTCTTCTATTTGAATCAGCATATTTGCTTCTGGTTGCAAGTTGTGGATTACTGATAGTACCTCAAAGGCATTTGAGTGAGAAGGCAGATGCAAGTTCCTTCTTGTTCAGGCTAGCAGTGGAAGCTCCAGCTCATGATAAATGTACAACAAATGACTGCTTATAGTTGTTCTGTGCTATTTTCAAAGTTCCTGTTGTTCATGTGATAGAAGTTTAGACTTAGTTGAGTTTAGGCTATATCCATTTGATATATCACGTATCAGCAAAGGGATAGGGAAGTCTTTGAGTGTCAAATTCATCCTGTTACAATTCCCCAGTGTGCCTAGGAAGGCTATTTGATTGCTGATCTTTTACAGCATGTATTTTTCTAATTCGCTGTGTAAGCTTTCTTTATTGTGGCTGAAACCTGTTAAGCTCTGCTTGTTCTGTCACTAACTAGTGAAAATAATCTGTTCTTGGCTTCTGCAGGAAAATTCTTTTTGTGTTCTGACCTAAGTACTATGGCTAGTTACATTTCAAAGAACAGCTTTTCTTGTATGTGCTACTTTCTTAACCTTTTATTTGATGTCCTCTACATAATGCAGTTTCTTGAGACTTGATTCTTCCCGAGTTGAACAAATTATTGTAATAAACAGTAGCAGTGCAGCCCAGTAATGGGTATCTTGGTTTATTGTATAATTTTTGGACTTTTTTTGTGGTAAACTGCTTAGGCAGTAGATATGTAGACAAGAAGGGTGAATCTTGGAGGGGTGGGGAGGTGTGTGTAAGCCTACAGCTAACAGTGTCTTGTTACTGGGCCTGAGGTGACATTCCCTTTCCACTTGCAGGTACCACTAAGGACTTGTCCCTTTGCCTGTGGGAAGCTGTTTGGCAGTAAGCAAGACTGTGGGAATTTGGCTAACTTGTGCTCATGTGGCTGCAATGCAACCAGTTGTCACTGAGCTCTCAACTCATTGTACCTCCATTTCACTACTGTCTTTCTAGCTCGTGAGCTCTCCATTATGGGTTCTTCTTTTCCTAACTTGTTTTTTTTTCTTGCTCTTTGCAGGACTTTGTTTCTGGGTGAAGAATGCAGACTATAAAGTGTGTAGTTGTTGGAGATGGTGCTGTGGGAAAAACTTGTCTTCTCATCAGCTATACCACTAATGCCTTCCCAGAAGAGTACATCCCCACTGTGTTTGACAACTACAGCGCCCAAATGACTGTTGATGGCCGGACAGTTAGCCTGAATCTCTGGGACACTGCAGGACAGGAGGAATATGATCGCCTGCGCACGCTCTCATATCCTCAAACCAATGTATTTGTCATCTGTTTCTCCATTGGTAGTCCCTCTTCCTATGCAAATGTGAGGCACAAATGGCATCCTGAAGTTTCTCACCACTGTCCAAATGTTCCCATTCTTTTAGTGGGCACAAAGAGAGACTTAAGAAGTGACCTGGAAACAGTTAAAAAGTTGAAAGAGCAAAGCTTGGCTCCCACTACGCCGCAGCAGGGGACTTCACTGGCTAAACAAATTGGAGCAGTCAAGTATTTGGAGTGCTCAGCATTGAATCAGGAGGGTGTGCGGGAGGTGTTTGCTGAAGCTGTGCGTGCAGTTCTGTATCCTGTGACGAAGAAGAACACACGAAAATGTGTCTTATTGTAGTTGCTTCTGGTGATGGATGTTTGAAGTCGAATATTTCAAAGGGCTTTTCAATGGGTTCAACTGAAGATTTGCATTTTGCACTAACAGCTGTAAGCAGAAATGGTTTATGCAACAAATATTCTTGCAGTCTTATTGCTTCAGGGAAATGAAACAGAACAGAGATTTTTTCCAACAGAGAGGTCAGATCTCTATCTCGTTTATTTCTAGAGTTCCAGTCTCCAGCTTCTCTGGGAATTGCTTGCCTTCTGTCCTTATCTAGTGGAGGGAAATAAGGGACTTTGAAGCCGGGCTTCTTTACTAGGTAGCCATCAGTTACTACGTTTGCTGAAAGGCACAATTTCTGATAACTTTGCTTTAAGCTTACTGCTGCTTTTCCCATCCCTTATTTACTGATTGAATTGTTTTACAAACAGAAGACTGGCTGTCCAGTTGTTTTAATTTGTCAATTTGAAGCTTGAAAACAATTTATGTGCAAAAATGCCTGAAATATTACTGAGATTCACCTTATAGTGAACTGTGATTGTTTATATGAAGTGTAAGCATGAGGCTTGTTTAATGCAATCAGCAAGACCCAGGGAATGCCTACAATGATTTTATTAATGGAAGCAGGAGCTTCTCCTAATATAAGAAACTTAGCCTAATGATGGATTTCTCAAATGAGTGATTTTCATACTGCTGAATTGCAGAGGTGGAACAGTAGTTGAGGTGCAAGTTTTCCATAATCTTCTAAACTGAGTTTTATTTCACTCTCCAAAGAGACTTTGCACCCTGAGAGTAAAGTTAACAATTACCTTCTTGGACTGACTGAGGTAGTTGGGGTGACACTTCTCAGAACAAGATTTTTTGGTGTAATCCCTTTGATGAATCTCAGAGACCTGATAGCAGCCCATTTGCTCTTGAGGAATTAGTTGCTTCACTTTTTAATGTTCTGGGGACCAACACCTGAGATTTTTGTGGCAAATTCTTCTGTTGGTTTTCTGGGAGAACACTGCCAGAAATTTGGAGGTTCTATTTACAGGAACCCCAAACATTCATTTCATCCTGGCAACTCACTGATGGTTTCAGTTAAACATGTAATGGTTGGCAAGTTGCTGGATAGATTTACCTGGTCAGTTTTCTCCTCTCTACTAAGTGATCAGTTATTATAAACTGAAGTCCTACTTACATAACTTTTAATTTTTCTTTAGCAGCTGTAGTGAGTGGCAGTTGGCTTTTATTTTCAGGATGTGTACTGTTCTTTATGTGTGATTCTGGGACCAGCTGAGGAGTGAGTGCATGAAACCTTCTGTGGACTTAACCTTACAGCTTGGTGGTATGAAAGCAGTATGCTTCAAAGATTCTTTGTGTGAAACCAGTGGTGCTGGACTGGGCTTTGTTGTCTGAAGTTGATGGTGCCGTCTTTGGATGCAACCTCAACTGGTAATTCAGAACTCACTTTTGTGTGATTCCCAGGCATGCAGAACTGCACTGTTGTCTACCCTGGACAGAAAAGAATATAGTTTTAGTGAGATAATAGAAAATATATCAACAGGGTTATTAGGGATCTTGTATTAATTTGACCTTGCCTTATCTGATACGGTGGATAGAAACATTAATATTTGTGCCCTAATTCCCCTCTTTGAAGAGGATGTGTTGTCCTTCAGCTGGTGTACCACATGCTGACACGAACTGCAGTTTTTGTATACCTGAGGTATGCTCGTGCTGGTACCGCTTTAGCAAATTGCAACCCATAGATGATAAAGCTGCAGTTAGTCCACATACTGATAGATGTGGCTAGTGGACCAGCACTGAGTTCCAAATGTTGCCTGATTGCCAGCAACACCAAAACACCTGTATGCTTGATGTTTGCAGAAGCTTAGAGACTCTGCGTATTTTTCTTCACCAAGTGCCATTGCCTGGAGTGTCTTTGCTTCTTTTGTGCTCATAGAAGAAGTGCTGTTCCAGATGTGGCTCCTGCTGCAGTGCCCTGCACTGGGAGGGTATAGGAGTATTTCAGTGAGGTAACCTCTACTCGCCATGTTCTGCCTTTACTTTAGTAGTAGACCTTTAGTGTAGACTTGCTGGCAGCAATTAACTCTGTGCCTTGTAATTCAAGATTATTTTCTATAGGTAAATTTCAGTAACTGAATAAATAGTTTATCAATTTTTAAATGTATTTATTTAATCCAGTGGACACATCTAGTGGTTTGGGTTTCTTTTTTACTGTTGGTCAGGCCTAAATCAACTGCTTAGTTACCCTGGTGCAAGCCCATAACCTTTGCTTAATTCAGAGATGTACATTTAAAAGGTTGTCATATGTTTGAACTGCTTTACTGCTCTTAAATAGACTTAATTTCAACAGCAGGCACCTCTTTTTTTTTTTTTTTGGCTACATATATTTGCAATTTTGTACTGAAGTTACTACTGTTTTTAAAAGTCTTAACTTTTTTACATATTGAAATCCTTTAGTTCTGCATCTTTTGTGGTTATTCTTAATGGGATTACAGTCATTTTGTGGAGAAAAAAATCCTGTGAGCTAGTATTATTGCACACCCCCCGCCCGTTTCTGTAGGCTCACAGAGCAGCCGTCCTGGTGTTAACTGGAAGAGAGTATGGTAAGATAAAATTCAACTAATCAATTTATTTGAATTGATTACATTATTACATTAGGCTAGGACACTTTATCGCTATCTAGATTGCTTAATAAATGGACTGCGTAACCGTACTGAGGAGAACAACATGATAATGATGAAAATGAGCAGAAAGTGAACTGTGAACACTGTCAAAAACTTCTTTCTGACTTTAGAGTACCTCATTAATAGTCATACAGGTGCCATGTATTTCTGTCACTTTCTGCCAGGAGTAAGAGTCCTGACAGCTGTTTTCCTCCAGCCTCTGCTTTTCCTGGAAACAGGCTCCAGGAGTGCACAGATCCAACAGGCTTTTCCCCTCAGTGGGCGTTCCCAGTGTGTTATCTTCCCTCCTTCCTCTCTCCCCCTACAATCCTTGATGCATTTTATTGGTAGTAAATCAGGCTAGAGTCCATTCCCTTCCTCCCACACGTTTTCCTGTGGGCAGGTAACAGGTACAGACTTCGGACGGCCTCATAGCTGGCTGTTGTCTGGTTTTGGGAGATCGGAGAAGCAGGTTGGTCTGTGTGGGTTTCCTGAAGTGTTCCAGATGCCTCAGCGTGTTACCAAATGGAAGCACAACTCCTGCCTTAATTCACAGGAGAGGCCTCTCTGAAGAGACGGATTGTAATCGTTTGGTTTGTGAATGATTTCAATCATTTCTGAAATACTTCATTATTGTTGTTTTCTTTTTACTGTAACTGAAGCCATCTGCGGGGGGCTGAGCAGTTCGGGCATCCTGTGTGCCGAAGGTGCTGGGGGGCGCTGGGCTGCGGGAGCGAGTGCCTTGTGTTCGCGGCTGTAGCCGTGTGAGGGGCGGGAGGCGAGGAGCCCGGCGGGGGGCCCAGCGCGGGGGTCGCGGCCGCGGCTGCTGGGTGTGGTACTGATACATACACTGGCAACTTGCTTTTTATAATGTAAAAAAAAAAAAAAAGAAAAAAAATTTGTATTGCAGCTAACAGTTTTAAAGGATTGTTATTTTTTTTAAATTATGCAGACTTAAGTTGTAATAAACCTTTCCTCGTTGCTTTGCCTCTCGTATTAACGCACCCCGCTGTTTGTAACGCACCCCTTTTAACCGTAGTTCTTTCCTGTGGAAAGCCAGGCGTCCTCTTTTACCCGCAAATAAACGACTTTTGGTTGAAGGCCGGAGCCTCCCGCGCTTCNCGGCGCCCGGCAGGCGGGTCGGGGTCTCGGCCCGGTGCAGCCTTCCGGCTGGGACGTGGCTCTGGTTTCCCCAGGAATCCAAGAAGCACCTGGCCGGGTTGGGTGTGCTGGGACTGGGCAGCTTGATCACCGAAATCACCGCCAGCGAGGAGGAGAGCCTTGAGGCTGATGGGGTCCACCTGGACGAGGAAGGTTAGGCACTCTGGTGTTCCTTCAGCTCAGGCCAGCGGGGTGCGGGGCCGGAGCTCATCCCAGAGAGGAAGGAACGCACCCGGCTCATCGGCTGCAAGGAATATCGCGACGTTACCCGGGCAGAGGCCATCTGGCAAAGACCGTGCGTTTTTGCAGAATCAAGGAATTGTCACAGTTGGAAGGGACCTCTGAGATCGTGGAGTGCAACCGTACAACCGTTCTTCTTGCCAGAGCGGATCCCATGTTATCTCCTGGTCACTCTTGCACTTGTTCCCTTCCATTTTTTGTTAGTGTTTTCGTTTGGTTGGTTTTTTGTTTTTGTTTTTGTTTTTTTTTAACTTGTCGCTCCTCCTGCATAAATGTTTATTTTGTCTTTTCCCCTGTGCTAAATCAGCAAGTTTAGTGCCCAGCATTACTATGTCTTTCTTTTTTTTTTTTTATTCCCTTGTTGAACAGCTTCACTGAGTAAGTGAAAGGTGTTTCTTGTGCAATTTTTAGGGGAAGCCTGAGCTCTCAAAGCTTTTGGCTGGAATGAGGGGAATAATAGTCCAATGGAAAATGTTAATCAGATGGTTTTGTTTCTCTGAGAAAAGGAATTACAGAATCACAGAATATCAGGGATTGGAAGGGACCTTGAAAGATCATCTAGTCCAATCCCCCTGCTGGAGCAGGAACACCTAGATCAGGTCACTCAGGAACACGTCCAGGCAAGTTTTGAATGTCTCTAGAGAAGGAGACTTCTCAGCCTCTCTGGACAGCCCCTTCCAGTGTTCTGTTACCCTCACCGTGAAGAAGTTTTTTCTCCTATTTAAGTGGAACCTCCTGTGGAAGCTTAGGAAAGGATTCACATGTGTGTAGTGAAGTCTGATGTTAGTAATATACATTAGCATGAAGTTTTGCGTGACTAGATTTCTTTTCTTCCTAGGCTGGGTTAAGAGCACAGAAGATGCTGTTGATTATTCAGATATTACTGAAGTGGCAGAAGATGAGAGCCGTAGGTATAAGCAGGCAATGGGCAGCCTGCAGCCAGTTCGAAGACCAGGTAAATGGGGTTAGTGTTACAGCTCTGGCTGTAGACGGTGTTTTGGGTCAGTGGGCCTTGCTAGTCTCTTACACAGGCGACATTGTGACTTTTCAGTCCTTGTGTCAAGAACCCCTTATAAGCTTTGGTGGAACTGTGTTCACTGGATGAAGCCATTGCCCAATATCTTCCTCTTTCAATGAATTATTTCCTCATGGGGGTTAAACTACACTCAGGAGAGAAACCAGGATCTACCTTTTGCTCTAGAATCGCCTGCAGAGAATGCCCAATATCTGCTCATATTTCTTTAAGCTGCGTTCTTAGAAGAAGAGGGCTATGCAGGAGGACAGGTGCTGCTTGGACAAACTCAAAGATAAAGTCCTGATCCCTTAGGGAATCACTTCAACCTTAATGTCTATTTCATGTTTTACCCTTCAATTGTTTTTCTGAAATTGCTTTCTTCAGAAGACACTTTGGTTCTTATGTCAGTCCCAGGGATCTTTGGCCTACAACAGGTTTTCAAAACCGTGCAGCTTTTCCCTTTCATTGCTGTCAGTGCAAATGCTAAATCTTTGCATATTCCTTAAAGATGCCTTACACTTAACGGTTCTGTTGACCTGTTGTGATTAGTTGGCTTTTTAACAGCATTTTTCTTCTTTGGCAGCCTTATTTGCCCTGCAAAGTGTGAATAAGGGGAGGTGATAGCAGAAGATATATACATACGTTATTTTTAAGTGCTCCAGTTATTTTTCTGCCATTTTGCCTTTTTCCCTCCTTCCCACTCTTCCTTAAACCTCAGTCTTGCAAATGAGCTTGTGCAGGAAGCTAAGCTTATAAGTCTACAAAATGGAGAACAGTCTCCTCAGTAATGAGAAGACGTGGTCTTCTCGACAGGCTGGGACAGGTAGGAGAGAGTATAAATGGGAAGCGTGCCTGGCTCCCTTCTATGGCCTGCTTAATATGCAGCCTTATCTCCTGACTTGTTAGATGAAGATGAGGATGATTACGATGCTGACTGTGAGGATATTGATTCCAAGTTGATGCCACCGCCACCGCCGCCTCCAGTCCCTGGAAAGAAAGAAGATGAGAAGGACACAGCTGGCACCGGTGAGTGAGGACTTTCTTCTTCTCTCTCCCAATGGGAATGTCTGAAGGAAGCAAACGCTGCTGTCATCAAAATTCTGTCTGCAGGCTGCATCTGAAGGTGGGTCTTTGTCCTCATATACAATGTTAGAGGATTGTCTGAAATGTAGGGTGCGCTATTATCTTTCCAGTGCTTGTTAAAATACTGTTATTGACAATGAAATTGCTTTTTTATCTCATCCTCTCAGTTGTGGCTGGGAAATTCACCTGGAACGCTTAGGATAAAATGAAAGATTAAACCAGAATGGTACTCATAACACCTGCAGAGCCTTAATTTTTGCATAACTTGGTATAAATATCAGATGTGGCATTATGGGGTTGTACTAGGGGTCAGGGAGGAAACCTGTTTGTTTATAAGGTGCTTGTTCTATTGTAGTATCTGAAGATGGAGACGGTATCATTTTGCCCTCCATCATTGCTCCTTCCTCTGCTGCCTCCGACAAGGTGGATTTCAGCAGCAGCTCTGATTCTGAGTCAGAGATGGGACCTCAAGAAGCCAGGCAGGCAGAATCCAAGGAAGGCAAACTCACACTTCCTCTTGCAGGAATCATGCAGCGAGATGCTACCAAACAGTTGCCAAGTGTTACAGAGCTCTTCCCGGAATTTCGACCAGGCAAGGTATTGTAAGAGATACGTGGAAGGGATAGAAACTGTTACCGTGTAAGCCCTCTAAATATGATTTGTGTATTATTAAGGGTATGTAGTAAGCAATTGCATAGATGTTCTTGCTCACGTCAGGACTGACTTTCGTTTCTCTGTGCTGCTGTTTCCAGGCTGCTTGGTGTGTAATGCTTTCCCTGATGTTTGCAGGAGCCTCTTAAAAAGAGCCCTATAAATCAGGGTGGGAGAAAATGTTTTGCTGTTGTGAGCCCATAGTGCAGACCTGTGGATTTGTGAAAATTGTTGTTCTTAGGTAGCAGAGAATACTGTTGTCAGATAATTAAATGACGTAATTCTAATCTGTCTGCTTTCTGGATTTTTCTGGCAAATACTTGCTCCTCTTTTCATCCTGTCCTGAATTTGGTGTGCTTTTCCTGAAAAAAATTTGCAGTCTGTACCCTTTATTTAATCCTCCCTCAGACCTGCTCTGCATATGGATTGCTAATTAGCTCAATAACAAGGTGATTGAAAGAAGGATTGTGTTTTGCACAAAGTGGATTCATTACAGTACTTTCCTAAATGCTCACAGATACCAAATAAGAATTTTGGAAGTTTTAAAGCTGTTAAGAGGAGAGGAAATGTGGGAGGGGAAGGACAATAAAAATGAGCTTATAGTTGCCAAACATGGTTGTGAGTGAGGATAACTTGGTCTTAAGTGAGCTTCCATCACAGACTTTGTGTAAGGAGCTGAGCAATTTGCATAATTAAATGTCATGCTTAATGATGTAGCTACCCTCTGTCTGTTAGAAATCTAGGTGAAGCTCTAGCATAGAAGTTAGCCTTCTGGATACTCTTTCGGCTTTGGCAAATTCGGTGTTTCCTGTGTTACTGTATTTTTTTACAGTAGTGGGTGTAGCTTACCAAATGGTGTGCTCATTTGTTGCTCAACATAGAGTGTCAGGGATGGGATCTGTGTTGAATGTGCCTGGTGGGCGCAGAAATTGGTGTGAGTTGTTAATGCTGAGCACTTTTCATAATTTATTCATGAGATCTAGTGCTGGCAAAGCCTGGGCTCCTGTAGGTTTGGCTGTGAGGGTTGGCTGATGTCTGAGAATGTGCCTGTTAGTGTAGCGCTGTTTGTAGCACTTAAAATAGCAAGTGGACAAGCAGACTTTGTGTTTCATTGAACTGTTAGTAACTTAACTATTTCTGAGACCTTTGCCTTTGGCAACCAAAAGGTTTAGAAGTAATCTGGGAGAGATTTGGGAAAGGGATAATGTGGATGTGGGAAGAGATGGACAGAGTAGTCATATAAACATTCTTTCCTTTGGGAATTAGTGTAACAGGCTAAGTGGGAACATTAATAGCATGTCTCTTTACAGCTCTTTGGTTCCAATTCTTGTTTCATTAGTCTGCCAGTTAATTTGCAAATAGTGCTTTCCCTCTTTACAAGAGGGCTCTAAAGAAAACATCAGTGTTTCAAAATCAGCAAATGTAATCGTAGAGGAAACAGAAGAGAAAGTTTGTCATTGTCACTAGGGCAGTTTTTGGAGCATATAGGGGAACTCTGTTATGATGGAAATAAAAATGAGTGTATTATTTCTGGGCTGTGGTATTTTTATCTGATTGCTTAAGAAAACTCTGTTTTATATAACCGTCTTCTAACTTTGCTTCTTTTGCTAATAATTTTATCAACTTTTCTTCAGTCTCTATGAGTCTTTCTCTATGTTATGGGTTGTTCAAAATGAATATAATTATTTCCAGGTGGTGTCTTACAAGATACCTAATATGTAAAGATAATTGTTCTTCCCTCTGTTGAGCCTCCTTGTGTCTTGAATTAAGAAAGAATCCTTTTGAAAAGTAAGGATCCATCAAACAGATGTATAACCAGGAGTATAACCAAGAGACTGTTGATTGCGAGAGGGGTTGGGGTTGTAGTACAGGCCAAGCTTTTGAATTTCAGAGTGTTCTCTTTCAGTACTGCTTTTCAGGTGAGGGACAGACAGACAAGCATTCCACAGTATTTTTTTTCCTCTGACCCTCTTGTTTTTCTCTATTCTAGGTGCTGCGTTTCCTGCGTCTCTTTGGCCCTGGGAAGAATGTTCCGTCGGTTTGGCGTAGTGCCCGAAGGAAGCGCAAGAAGAAGCATCGGGAGTTGGCACAAGAAGTGCAGATACAGGAGGGTGAAGTTGTAGTTGAGAGTGGAATGGAAGGAAAATCTCCTTGGGAATATGAGTTTGCTGCTCCTCCCCCTCCTGAGCAGTGTCTTTCAGATGATGAGGTGGGATATCTGAGACTTAGAGAGGGTCGCCAGCTAGCACTGGGGGTAGTAGTGGATGGACAGCAACTTTTAGAGTAAAGAGCTTTTCCTCCAAAATAAAAGTGGAGGACAGAGTTGGCTTGCATTCCAGCTGTGCAGAAGTTCTTCTCCAGACACTAGTCAGTGACTTCAGGTGATTGCTTCTTACTGAGAAGGCTGCATCCATGGTACAGAATCAATAGGAGAGCTTATCTTTGTGTCAAGAAGAGATCTGTGTTCTTGGAAGTCTAATTGCAGAACATTCTTAAGGCAGCTAGTAAGTACAGAAAAGCACTTCCTAGAAAATACTTTTCTCCTCCGAGAATAAACTGGGAAACTTGGAAGGAGGAAACCTTTACTAACACTTAGGTAGACCATTGGTGTAACCACTCCCTCCTTTGCTGTGCTTCAGATTACCATGATGGCACCTGTGGAATCGAAATTTTCCCAGTCAACTGGTGATACAGACAAAGTGACAGATACAAAGCCTAAAGTGGCAGAATGGCGCTATGGCCCAGCGCAGCTCTGGTATGATATGCTGGGGATCCCTGAAGACGGTAGTGGATTTGATTATGGTTTCAAGCTGAAAGAGAAGAAAGAGGAGCAGGACGTTAAAGGACACGCAGATGAGGGGGTGAGAGGGGAACTGTGGGGGATGATGTGCAGATGTGTGTGGCACTGGGAATTGTGGCACTAGGAGAACTTGGTGGTGGGCTGATAGGTGGTTGTGCAGTATGCAAAATGAGACTTTCAGTTTTCCTCCTTAATTTGAAAGTATAAAGTTGCTTGAAGTCCTGCATTGACTGTTCTTTCCTTCCAGGATGCAGGGTTGATGGATGAGAAGGATGATCTCCTAGCTGATGAGCACTTCCTCATGGTCACACAGCTCCAGTGGGAGGATGATGTGATCTGGAATGGAGAAGATGTCAAGCACAAAGGGACTAAGACACAGCGGGCGAGTTTGGCAGGCTGGTTGCCATCCAGCATGACTAGAAATGCCACTGCATACAATGCCCAACAAGGTAATCAAAGGTGTGATAGGAATTGTAGTTGCTGTAGCTGAGCCAACTCATTGCATGCTTTTGTCTCAAATACAGAACATAATTTTCCTGTCAGGGAATCTTTTTTGGCAAAAACTTTTACTTTCTTTCCCAAAACAGAGTATGTCTCTTCTGTTGGAGAAAATATCAGCTCTGGCTTTGTTCTCTCTGTGTGGAATACTAGATGCATAGATCTATCTATGAAGATGGAGAGGGCTGGAGGTCCTCTCCTGTAAAGACAAGCTGAGACAGCTGGGGTTGTTCAGCCTGTTGTTCAGTTGTAGCAGCCTTCCAGTGCCTAAAGGGACTCCAGGAGAGAGGGGGAGGGACTCTTGATCAGGGAAGGGAGCTGTAGGACAAGGGGGAATGGTTTTAAATGGAAAGGAGATTTAGATCTCAGGAAGAATTTTTTTGCTGTGAGGGTAGTGAGACACCAGCCCAGGTTGCCCAGAGAAGCTGTGGCTGCCCCATCCCTGGAGGTGTTCAAGGCCAGGTTGGATGGGACTTTGAGCAACCTGGTCTGGTGGGAGGTGTCCCTGCCTGTGGCAGGGCGTGGGAACTAGACCTTTAAGATCCCTACCAGCTCAAACCATTCTATCAAGCAGTGCTAGATGTAGGATGCCTGCGGTTTGTAGGCCAATGGAATTTTCTGTATATGTTTTTCTTAATTGAAGTATTTTGTATAAGTCTTCTGAAGTTTCTCCTGAACTAATAGCGGTCTTCTGCTTTTTCTAGATAAGAAGTAACAAATCTTACAAAAACTCACGCTTTTCTCTTAAACACAGATGCATTTTTAATTCCCTGAGTAGAATGAATGTTTATCAATCTGTCTGTTATGTGTTATCCTGCTTCTGCAAGGAAAGACTATGGGAAATGTCTGATCTTTAGTGGGGGCTAGTGTCAACCCTTTACTGCTCAGCTATGACTACAACAGACTCTGAAAAGTTGGGTAGGTGAATTGGAGATAACTTTTTATTACAGTTTTCCTTTCAGCACAGCTGTGCCTAAGCTGTCTGGGCCTGGGCTCCCTGTGTTTGAGTCCCATCAAAAGCTACAGTACCATGTTAAACATGGTTGGTCTGTTCACACGTGCTAGGTCTTATGCCTTCCAGAAGCATTAAGTGACATAAGTGACACGTGAGGGTAGGCTAGTTGATCTGCCCTGTGAGAAGTTGCCTCTACAGAACTATTCTTGAGGTCTGCTTTGCCACTCTTTTTTTTCTCTGTCAGTTTGTCATAAGTCAGGAAGCTGCTGGAGGCCAGACCAATTGTTTTGACAACAGCAGCTGTCTGCTCACTTTCATGGAAAGGCACCTTATGCAGCGTATGCACAGCAAGCCAAACGTAACTTTGAAGATGCTGCAGGCTCCAGCAGTAAGCTGTGGGTGAACAGAAATCTTACCCCTATTAATGACACATGACGCTCTTTGTGATATGAGCAGTGGGTCCATCCTGGTTCAGACTGGAAGTCACTTTCCATGCAACCCCCAAGTTCTGATTTAAGGCAATGCAGTGCTCCCTATCCCTCCCAGTCAAGCTAATGTTACTTCTGTTTTCCTTCTCTCTAGGTTTGAACCGCAGTGGCTCTTTGCTCAATCCACCACTTCCACTCGCACAGAAACCTAATGTCACAGGAGTCCTAGGTATAGCAAAGGGCAAAGAAAAGCAGGCCTCTGAACAGCAAGGTAATGAGAATGGCAGTCTTTGGCCCATCAATAGCTGCATGACACATCTTTCGGTATGGACTTGTGTTCTGTGTAATAGTAGGATCCTCTTGGCAGCAAGGTGTAAATAAAAGGGGTACTCGTTTGCTCTAAAACCTGTTAGAGGCCCTGTTTCTTTCTTGGAGGTTCTCTCTGTTTCAATGGAGCAAAATCTCAAAGTGTTGGTAAAGCTGAGACTTGGAGCTTTGCTGCTTCTTTGCTTCCAAGATGAGTTTTCTTTTGCCTTTCTTTTAGAGGTCCTGCCTCAGGCAGCCCTGCAAGATGGGCAAGGTGGAGGGAGTAAGATGTGGGGATGAGCTCTGAAATGTTTTTTTGCCAAGGTAGTGTATAAAACTCTTTAAGGATTCTACCTTATGGTTGTTGCAGTTTCCCTGGATGAAGACAAGCCCTGGTACTCTATTTTCCCAATTGATAATGAAGAGTTAGTATATGGCCGTTGGGAAGACAATATCATCTGGGATGATCAGGCAATGGAAACCTACTTGGATCCCCCTGTCTTAACACTTGATCCGAATGATGAAAACATAATTCTAGGTATGTTTATGGAATCCAGAAATCTGACCCAAATGGGAAAAAGACAAGTGGAAATAGAAGCGAGGGTTTATAGTCACACTGTAAAGGAGATAAATGGATTGGGCAGTACTTAAGGTCTTTCTGGCTTTTGAAGATAATTTGCGAGAAATCAAAGGCCTAAGGAGACGGCAGCAACACTAACATACTTCCAGCTGCCAAGTTAAAAGCAATAACATGAGAGTAAAAATTAATGCCCTGAAACTTAAATTTAACATATTAATTTGACTGTTGGGGTATTTTAGAAGCAACTGTCTTAATTGCACTTGCATGCATGTTGGCTTTAAGAGGGAAGGTGGAGAAGTAAACCACAATCTATCCCATGCCATTCTTGGTATGGCTTGCATTCAAAACTTGAAGAAGCAGATTCCTTATGCCTCTTTCAGGCTACAGTAATGGCACATGTGAGCAATGACTTTGCCTAAGACTTGTCATCATTTTTGCTGCTGCTGCAAGCTTACTCGGTATTCCTGGAATGTACTCCCTGCTTGTATTGCTGCAGGCTGGAGAGATTTTTGTCCTCTTTGGATCACTAAAACCCACCACTTTCTCTAGATCTGAGTGATGGTGATATTTGAGCAGCCTTATGTAATTTAGGGATAGGCATAGCTTGCTACACTTTTATATGGCCTGGATTTCATTTCCTTTCTCAGGAAGGTGGGTCAGTTCTAAGATATTTTTTTTTTCTGTATCTATTGGAATGTTTTGGTATTAGCAGCAACCTTGAAAATCACTCTCAATTTGAGCTTGGTTAAAGTAAAGACAAACAGACTTGTAGTATTTTGTTTCCAGGTCTGAAATACAAACATCTGCAGTTTTGTAGTGTATACCTAGTAACAAAGGTCATTGCTACAAAGCTATTCTTGTTTTATGAGGAGTGACCTGAGATCTGTGCATGAAATTAGTGCAGCATGTACCAAGCCCATGTCACTAGGCTGTGCTTTTCATGTGAAAGTCTTATTTGAAGAATACACTCTTCAGAGGTTGCTAACTTCTAAAATTTGTACTGCTAGCCTGGAATTTTTCAGGAATCCCTTTTGGGTACAGGTCCATATTGGATTCAGACTCTTGTGTTGTGTATATGTAGAAAAGAAAAAGATTACTAATAATGTAGTTGAGAAACAGCACTGTGACTCCTGTTGCCTTAACTCTCAGCTCTTTAGAATAGCTTTGGCAGAACAAATGCTATTTCTTGTACTTCGATCAATTAGATTTTTAGTAAATCTTGTGTTGAGCAGTGGATACCACAACAATCCTGGCAGCTGCCCTCCTCCTACTCAAATCTTCTCGCTGCTGAAGAGGATAAGGCAGAGATTTAAGCATGAAGCTTTTCTGTGTTTGTAGAGCTTGTTTCATATTAACCTATATGGAAGAAAAGAGGGAGGAGTGTAAAAGGAGGACAGTCATCCCAGAAACTGAATAAAAAGGCTGAAATGTCTGGACCAAGCTGCACCTTGGTCGGAGGTTGCGGTGCTGAAAAGACAACCCGTAGGACAAATGCCCTACAGTGCGACTGCTTGTGTTTTCAGAAATTCCTGATGAAAAGGAAGAAATGACCTTGAACTCTCCATCCAAGGAGAACAAGAAAGAATCTTCTCTAAAGAAGAGTCGAATCCTTTTGGGAAAAACAGGTGTCATCAAGGAAGAACCACAGCAGGTCAGCATAAGCTTTAGCACCTTGCAGGTTGGGAATGACCGGGATTTTTTGGTTTTGGTTGGTTTGGGGTTTTTTTTGACACCTCTCCCTGTGTTTAAAATTGCATTAGAACATGTCTCAGCCAGAAGTGAAGGATCCCTGGAACCTTTCCAATGATGAGTTTTACTACCCCAAACAGCAGGGACTCCGAGGAACCTTTGGAGGGAACATCATTCAGGTAGTCACAGTAGTGTCAGCTATAGAGTGAGAGATAGTGTGTCTTGGTAGGAGGTTTCTATCAAAAAGTGTGATTTAGGACTTGTAGAAAAAAAAAGATTTTAGATTACAGCAGGTGAGCTAAGTGTTCATGAGGGAGATTTTTAATGTTCAATTAAAATGATTAGAAATGAGTTTGAACTAACTTTTCGTGATTGCTCCATTGAATTAAGGTTTAGGTGCTAGATCTTGCTGTACTGTACTTGCTGTGCTTTTGTTTGCTTTCTCTTTCTGAAGAAGTAGTGGGAGGGAGAAAAGTGGTACAGATAGTCAAAAGGCAAGGCTGTACTTCTGCTACTAATGTGTATTTTAATCTAGATATTGTAAAAATAATTTAGATAATGATGAATTTGAACTGCTGGTCACTAAGCCTAGGTGAAGTGATTTTTTTTTTTCTGCCTTCATTGTGGTATTCAGTGACCTCTTCTAAAACTTCATCTGATTCCAGCTTCTTCTGTAACTGGAAAAATGGTTGTAGTTCCAAATGCACTTCTCTCCTATTGATAGGGATAATGGCTTTGCATGCTCCTAGTTAATAAAAAAATCCTCTAGTTGGGTACTATTTGATATAGTACAAATTAAAGTAATCTCTGTACATAAAGGAAGGATCTATATATGGATCTAAGCACTTTCCAAAGGCAACACATAGGGTAACAAGTGAATTTCAGTGCACTAGTATTACTGGTAGCAGACCTAAAGTATTACTAGGTTCTGTTATTACATAGGGTTAGCATGATTGGAGAGTGATCTTGTTTTTGAGATGATACATACCGTTCTTAACACATTTTGTTTCTGTGTTAGCACTCTATCCCAGCAGTGGAACTTCGCCAGCCATTCTTTCCCACCCATATGGGTCCTATGAAGCTCCGACAATTTCATCGGCCTCCCCTGAAGAAATACTCTTTTGGTGCCTTGTCCCAGCCAGGGCCTCATGCTGTGCAACCTCTGCTGAAGCACATAAAGAAGAAAGCCAAGGTACCGTAATTTTTCTCTGTACCTGATGTCTGCTCTGGCTGTGTTTGCACAGTGGTGTTCGATGTGCTGTTTTCCCAATGCTCTCTTTTCCCTGGCGCAGATGAGGGAGCAGGAGCGCCAGGCGTCTGGTGGGGGTGAAATGTTCTTCATGCGCACACCACAAGACCTAACTGGCAAGGATGGAGATCTCATCCTTGCTGAATACAGTGAGGAAAATGCCCCTTTAATGATGCAGGTTGGCATGGCAACAAAGATTAAAAATTACTACAAAAGGGTGAGTGTGCCGTTTCTGCTGTTGGACAGTGATTTCATTCTGCCTCTCACTGAGTGCTAACTGCGCTTTCATTGCACATCGCAGAAACCTGGCAAAGATCCGGGAGCTCCAGACTGTAAATATGGGGAGACTGTTTATTGTCACACTTCTCCGTTCTTGGGTTCTCTGCATCCAGGCCAGTTACTGCAGGTGAGAAAATAAGGCAACAGAGAAGTTGAATGTGGAGTAATAGGCAGAATGTCTCATGCCCTGTTTGTTGGATCATGAATAATGCTTGAATAACTTCTAAAAAAACCCAGTCAGATTCAGTTTAATTTCCTTTTTAAGTGTCTTTTTTTTCCTGCTAATAATTCAGTTCCGTGCTGATTTTTTTCTTTTAACGTTGTACGTTTTTAAAAAATTGTTATAGGAATGAGAGGAATTGCAGGAAGTGAATCTTGGCTGCTTTGCTTTGTAATGGCATCAGAAGTACTGTCAGAGAGGACTGTGAGTGGAAGGCCAAAGTTGCTTGAATAAGTTGAGTAATTCAGTTAATAGGTGTTGGAGGAGATAGAGAACACAGATTTATCATGATCCAGGATGTGTGAGCATCCGTTTTGTGTACTTTGAGAATTGCACTGCTAGTTGTCTGCTGGGTGCCAGTTTCTAGTCAGGTGTGTAGGCTTCTGCTTGTATGTGCCTTTCTGTTGTTAAAATACATACATCTGAGATGGGGAGAGGAATTAAAAATGTTGCAAAGACCACCTGGTTACAGAACAATTATAAATGTAAAAATAAATTGATGTCAGTTAATGCTAGCAGCTTTTGCTGCAGCAGTAATTCTGTCCATGCTGTACCACAGGAAAAAAGAATGATGAAGGTTGGTATTGGAGATCCATCACAGAACCAACAATGCTGATTGTTTAAGAGGATTTCAAGTCCTGGTTTATCCATGATGAAGTAAGGACAGGGCCATCTTAGGGAAAGCTTTGCAGTGTGGAGCAGGGTAGTGTGGGAGAGTAGCAGTGGGTGAATCTTGTGGAAGCTCTACAGGTGTAAAAAACCCTTTCTAGAAAGAAGATGGTCTTTCCAGTTCCAGTCAGTCTAGTGTGCCTCCTTGCTGTGAGTTTAGACCTTCTTACCTCTAAAAGCTGAACCCTGCTGCTCTCTACTTTTGTGCTTATGTTCTTACAACCTTCTTTCCTGAGCAATGTCTTCAGTCCTTGCCTTCTCCCATTCCCAGACTGTGTATGTGTCCTGGGCTGTTTGCTGTGGTTATAGGGTTCTTCTGTGCCTATAATATGTGTTCTTTATATTCCTTTTTAAAGTACCTCCTTAAAGGTCAGACCAAAGAGGCCTTCAAACTCTTTCTGCATTTGTTCTAGGTTTTCTTGTACTTCTGACTGCACATCTACGTATCTTGTGATGTAAATGACAGTGTGCCACTGGAATTACTGGGGGGTGTTTGGGGTTTTTTAAGATACTTTTTTGTAAATTGAGTTACAGAAAATGTGATCAAAACCTGATTTTTTAACTTTGATTTGTTTCTCCTACTAGGCATTTGAAAACAACCTTTTCCGGGCTCCGATCTATTTACATAAGATGCCTGAAACAGATTTCCTGATTATCCGGACACGACAAGGCTATTATGTCCGAGAATTAGTGGATATTTTTGTAGTTGGTCAGGAATGTCCACTGTATGAAGTACCTGGTCCCAACTCTAAACGAGCCAACACCCATATCAGAGATTTTCTGCAGGTATGCCCTAAGAGACGGTTCTGGGATCTGAGGGGTGTTTCAGGAAAGCCCTGGGCATGGCCCGGGCCTCATGTGGACAGACTTGATTTCAGAAGCTCGTTGCCCTGCTATGGCTCCTTTTTTTTTTCCTCCTGTTTTTTTTTTGGTTGGTTTGGGGTTTTTTTTGTGTGGTGAGAGCTCTACAAGAGCTCTCACCACACGAAAAAACACATCTGTATGTTAAACATACAGATGATTTTGGTTGTCACTTAACCAGCAATTTTATAGCATGCTGCTTTTGTTTATTTGCATCCTGTCTGATGAGTATATGATAGAGGCTTTTCATAAGCCAAAAGAAATGGTTATAAGATTATATAAAAGTGTAAGAAACAGAAGAAGATAGAATTAATTCTCAAGTGGTTGTGCTGTATAAAATTAATTACGTGAGTTTTACTAGGAGGCAATTGAGGGATCTTACAGGATTTTATGTCCTACTACATAGTGCAGAATTAGAGTTGCTTCATAGGCCTATGTTGATTTCCTAGGTCTTGAGGCAGTTACGCCTTGGAACTGTCATGGACCATTCAAATATACTCAAATTTGGATTTTGGATAAAACTTGTAGTAATTGACTGTCACTTTTTAATTCAAAATTATAACTTGAGGTACTTGCAGAGCAGGAAAATCCCTGCCGCTCCCAGAGTTCAAGTTCCAGTACCAAAGCATGTGCATTTCTAATGTGTTAATACAAAATTTCATGACAAATATTTTTTTCCACATTTTCTTTTTAAAAAATAGCTGGACCTGAAGCAAACATGTGGCTTCAAAAGCTTATCCTAAGTAAATGTATATGAAATTATAGGTTTTAAGTAGGAAGTGTGTGAAGAAGTCATGAGAATCACACCATTGTCTGTACTGTCTTTGCAGGTTGGTTCTATTCTTTCATCAGACATCACAAATGAGTCTTGTTTTGTAGGTTTTTATTTATCGCCTCTTCTGGAAAAGCAGAGACCGTCCTCGGAGAATTCGCATGGAGGATATCAAGAAGGCCTTTCCCTCACACTCGGAGAGCAGCATCCGGAAGCGGCTGAAGCTTTGTGCTGATTTCAAGCGCACAGGTATTAAAAGGTTTTTGTGTGGACCTCAGCCAATCTTCACTGCTCTTGGAGTCCCAAACAGAGCAGTTCCAAAGAGGGGCTCCTGATAAGCCATTTTTGAAAACATCTATTTGAAGACATGCAATGTTATCTGATAGGGTTTTTTGTTTTTATAAACATATGCTTGCTTTTGGTGCAAGTATTGCCTGATGGTGAGAGATTACTACAGTGTGGGCATACTTTTTTTATAGTTGTTTGGGCAATGCTATACTCGTAAAGTAACAGCATACAACACCAACACATACAGGTTCCCTGCCCTCTGTATTGGGTGTGTTTTGTTTTGCATGTAAATATGTGCAAGTAGAAGTTTGTTCCGTCTTCACGAATTTAATAGTGCTCTGAGAGACTGAGTTTTGATTTGTGTATGTGCAGAATGATAAATAGGTGGTAATACAAAGCTTTTTAGGCTAGTCACAGGGAAGAGTAGTTTGAGGTGAGGAAGTGAAAAGTGCATTAAATGCTTTTGGAATGTAGTTTATACATTGAATGAGCATGAATGACGAGAGTTTGCTGATACAACAGGCACTAAGTGTTCATTTAAACAACTGCAGAAGTTAAAAAACTGATAGTGGTCTAAGTAAGTGTCACAGATGTGTCACGCATCTTCCTTTTGCCAGCGTTGCAGCTGGGTACCAAATCTTGAAATACAGTTAGGATTATGATGACTTCCAACGCCTGTGGGAAACTACTAAGTGTTTGATCTGTACATTTTTCAGGGATGGACTCAAATTGGTGGGTCTTAAAGCCAGATTTCAGATTGCCAACAGAGGAAGAGATCAGAGCAATGGTATCCCCAGAACAGTGCTGTGCTTATTACAGCATGATTGCGGCTGAGCAGCGATTGAAGGTAAACGCTCCTTGTAGGCACTATTTCACAAATAGTTCTGTGAAGGGTGAAGCTAGGTAATACGTCCTGCCTAAAGCTAATTTTGCTCTAAAGTGGGCAAATTAGGCCCCTGACTACTGGGCAACTTGCTAAGTTTTCTGCTGTGTAAAAAAGGGAGTTAAGCTCTTAAAGAGAGAGACATTCTTACTGCCTATTATTTAGATACTGAGTTAGCTATGCTCAAAGGCAGCAAAGGGAAGGTGTTTCTACCTTATGGTAGGACTTAAGTTTCTGCTGCAAGCTTTACAGCAAAAAGTAACTGCTACATGGCTGTGAGAGAGGCTGGTTTGGGTTTTTTTTGAGGTAAAATGCAGTATTTAGTTACAAAGTTTGTCAAAATACTGGGCAGTTTGACATTGTGATACTGTGGGTCACAGTGAATCTGGCAAACAACTCTGTGGAAGGCTGCTTGTTCAGCATGACAAGTCTCCACAGGAGATTCATAATACACTTCTATTTCTCTCTCCAGTGACCTTTTTAAGACTTCAGGCTCTCATTTTTTCCCAATATTTCTTTGCAGGATGCAGGTTATGGGGAGAAATCCTTCTTTGCACCAGAAGAGGAGAATGAAGAGGATTTCCAAATGAAGATTGATGACGAGGTACTGTCAGAGCAGTGCGTGAGCATACATGCCAATATGTAAATCTTCATGGCAGGAGCGAAACAAGGTCTTTAAATATGAAGGACGTGTTTAAAGTAGGATTCAGTACATCAAATGTTCTTGTGACTTTCCTGGGAACTCTGCTACCACACTTATGCCTGTATTTGGAAATCCTTCTCGCCAGGTCCTTTCAGGACTAGACTTTTCCCTTAAATGGCTTTTGTGAGTTATCTAGCACATTGATTCTTTGTTAAGGTTTTGTCGGGACAGCTTAAGGGTCAAGAAGCAGAATTCACCCTCATGTCAGTTGAAGAGCTCTCAGTATGATGAATCCACAATAAAAAGCTTGGAATTCTCCTCAATGATAGCAGAACTATGAGAGCATGTTTCTCTTCTTCCTGGCAGGTGCGCACAGCCCCATGGAACACCACACGAGCCTTTATTGCTGCTATGAAGGGCAAGTGCCTCCTAGAAGTGACTGGTGTAGCAGATCCTACTGGTTGTGGTGAAGGATTTTCTTATGTGAAGATTCCAAACAAACCAACTCAGCAGAAGGTATGGTTCCCAAGGTTGGCTTGAAAAGGAGCAGTAACTGGAAAGTCATATAGGAAAAATGGAGTACATATGGGGCATCAGGAAGAGAAAATGTCAGAAGATGAGCCTGTGAGAGGCTATTATTTTGTACCATTAATAGGCTGCATCTTCCTCTGAATAGGATGATAAAGAACCTCAGCCAGTGAAAAAGACAGTGACTGGGACAGATGCTGATCTGCGCCGACTTTCTCTCAAAAATGCCAAACAGCTTCTGCGTAAATTTGGAGTGCCTGAAGAGGAGGTGAGCATGACCCTGGAGCAGGTTACAGCCTTCTCTTCACTAATGGATTCAGCAGCTGATGGTGGAATGGACATACACTTTTCTACTCTCGCCTTGTGTGGAAAGGAGTTGAAATTCACAGTCAGCTACCTCTGTGTGTCTCTAAAGCCATTTCTAGTCTCTCTTCCTCTTTCCAGATAAAGAAGCTGTCCCGGTGGGAAGTGATTGATGTG
>VZTM01019881.1:0-34162 GCA_013400555.1 Jacana jacana | reverse complement strand
CAATGTCTACAGAGCAGGCTCGTTCAGGAGAAGGTCCTATGAGCAAATTTGCACGTGGGTCTCGGTTCTCTGTAGCAGAACATCAAGAGAGATACAAAGAAGAGTGTCAGCGCATCTTTGATTTACAAAATAAGTAAGTTCTTATCTAATGTTTACAGCCTCGAACCCCACCCTGTCCCCACCTTAAAAGTCCAGAACTATGTATGCCTGGGGCTTACTGATACGTAGTGGGTGTAGATGTTGATTCATCTGGTTGGGCCTACAAAATACAGCCCTGACAAAGAGGGCTTTGGCTACTAATAGAAACTTACAGCTTAATCTTAGTGTCTGCTGCCATAGACCTTTTGGAAAGGTAGAATGAGTTGCATAGTCTGCCACATGCAATGGCACTGTTCCACAAATCAGCAGTTCGCCCTGTTTCCTTCATTCCATTCATCTGTCCATCTTTCACCAATTTGCCATCTCTATCTTGGGTAGCAACTACCAGTTCTATATCCTATTCTTTAGAACTGCCAGAAGAATTCACACATTATTCCTTGTTCTAGCCCAAGCTAGGTGGTAATACAAAGCTTTTTAGGCTAGTCACAGGGAAGAGTAGTTTGAGGTGAGGAAGTGAAAAGTGCATTAAATGCTTTTGGAATGTAGTTTATACATTGAATGAGCATGAATGACGAGAGTTTGCTGATACAACAGGCACTAAGTGTTCATTTAAACAACTGCAGAAGTTAAAAAACTATTGTTGACTACTATCAGTGCTGTCCAATAGCTTTCCTGAGGAAGGTTGTTGCTCAGGAGTTTGTTGGCAAGTACTTCAGCATCTATACTATTTAAGACTCCCAGTCTTGTTCCTAAAATACCAGTCACATCTCTTTTCAATCATTGTGAGGTGGTAAGGCTTCGTCCATGTAACCGTGCTGACCATCCTGCATAAGATGTACCCAGGAATGGTGAACAGGTAGGTTTGATTGCAGAGATATTGATCTGCATTGATAATTCCACTTGTTTGAGGGAATATGTTGGGTTGAACAGTATCTGTTGTTGACCTGTATAACAACATAAGGACCAATGTTGAAGGTATGAGGAGTTAGACTAATGGGTGGCTGAGTAGGTACACCTTCAAAAGTTTGTTGGGGTTATCATTTTAGAACTTGGTTTTCCAAATAGCCATACACAATAAAAATAGTATTACTGCCAGGATCAGTGTGAAGACTCCCTGGAGGCACTCGAGGTTAGCATAGGCCAATATGTCTGTCCACATGCAGCTCATTTAAAGTTCCTGTAAGATACAAAAGAAAAGAAAATCTGCTTGGTCTTATTTGACCAAGGTTTAGAAAAGGGTTATTTCAAGGGTTAGAAAAAGGGTGAGGTCTGCTGGGTGCTGATCAGCATGGCAGTAGTTGACAGTATAGCTTTCCATATGCTTTGAGGTGACGCCCAGAACGAATCATTCCATCAGTTTTCCAGGGACGGAGATGAGGCTGATCAGCCTATAGTTTCCTGGGTCCTCCTTTTTGAAGCCTGGAGTGACATTGGCATTTCCTTTTGCCTCCAGTACACTTGAAGAAGCCCTTCCTGTTGACTTCAACATCCCTTGCAAGTTTTAATTCCAAGGAGACCTTGGCTTTCCTCATTTCATCCCTGCATACTCTAACGACGTTCTTGTAATCTTCCCAGGTGGTCAGTCCCTTCTTCCATGCACTGTAAAGTTCCTTCTTCTACTTGAGTTTTTTCAGAAGCTCAGCCATGCAGGTCTCCTGGTTCCCTTGACTGATATTTTGCTCTTAGGGATGCACAGATTGGCTTGAAAGAGTACACCTTTTGGACATGGGGATTATTGTGCCTTTTCCTGTAGTAGTGGTTTGCGGCATTTCTTTTCAAACCTTTGTGTCATTTTTTACCTTTGTGTTTCTGAGAACGTAGTGGATGATTTTTGGGGGGGAGGGGAGGAACTAGCTAACTTTCAAGGTGCCTCCTATTTCAGAGTTCTGGAATCCACTGAGATCCTGTCAACAGACACAGATAGCAGCTCAGCTGAAGACAGTGACTTTGAGGAGATGGGAAAGAATATTGAGAATATGTTACAGAACAAGAAAACCAGTTCTCAGCTCTCTCGGGAAAGAGAAGAGCAGGAACGAAAGGAATTGCAACGGATGCTTCTGGGAGAAGACAGCGGCAATGACAAAGAGAGGGGCAAAAAGGACAGGAGAGACAAAAAGGGGCTGTGTAAGTAACTGAAACCACTAGAATGTACCTGGGAAGGGATGAAGAACTTTGTGTCAGGCTGCAAAGTATACTGATCTGGCCTCTCAGAGGAGAGTGGATTCCTTACAGGCAGCATGTATAGATATTCTTATCTGGGGCTTCTTTCTTCTTCTGAGGAGTTACCAGCTGCAGATGCATTTAAAGTGTTTTCTTTGCTCCATAGCTTTGCTTATTTTGAACTATGAATTTACTCTGGTATTTCTTTATATATTCTCCGTTGCTTGCTGTTTAATTTTCCCATGTTTTTTTTTTGCGGTGGGTTGAATGGGTTGTTTTTGAGTAGTTTCTCAAGATATATTGACAAATAGTTCCTGCAGCCCACCTCTGGTACTGTAATTGCACCTTGTGTATAAATGCAGCCATGTATGTGAAAGAGATATGCACAACATGTGGGCTGATAGCAGTGTCTATTACACTGTGTGCTGTAGCAGTGTGTTTGGGAGAGAACTGGGCAGCTGCCAAATTTGGTTCTCCTGGAGACATGTTATTTTAAGTGCATTCCAACAGAGAACTTGACATGTACTTAATGAGCAGGTAAAAGTGTTTGACACGTGAATGAACTTCGATCTGCATGAGAATGCTCGTGGCCGCTGTTACATGTTGCATTTGTATGTGCAAATTTGAGCTCTGTGTCTGGGTCAACATTATTGTTGCTGTTGGAAACCCAGGATGGGAGGAAATCACTGATTAAATAACTACTGGATATGTGGAAGATTTGCTGGCAATTGTTGCCTTCTGAAAAGATATCCAGTGTTATTGTGAACAAAATCTCAACCAAAATTGAGTGGTGCTGGAAAGATTCTGTGGTCACGTGAGACAAGTCAAGCTCACTGGATGTTGCAGTACTTGGAGAACTGGATAATCATGACCTTTGGTTTCTGTCAGATCTCCATACCTATCAGCAATCTTCAGGGCCATATTACAGTTGCCTTACAGGTTGCATTTAGGCACCTGCAGGTCCTGGTTGACTAGCTGTTCCTTCTGGCTTTATATCCCACGTGGATAAGTCAGTGCTTTACCTCTGTTTCAGACTGAGATATGTCCTGGTTGGAGCAGATGAGCAAGCAGGAGAAAGACTTGCTTAGGTTTTCTTGAATTTGTGCTTTGGAAGTTTTTAATCCAAAACTATCTGCTGTATTTAAACCAATGGTTCTACAATGTGAAATAAAAAGTAAATAAAATGCTTTTTTATAGCGTCAGCCTCAGGAACCTCAGCAAGCTCTCACAAAGATGACGACACTGCCTCTGTAACTAGCCTTAATTCCTCTGCCACTGGCCGGCGCCTCAAAATCTACCGCACCTTTAGAGATGAGGATGGGAAAGAGTATGTGAGGTGTGAGACAGTGCGGAAGCCCGCTGTCATTGATGCCTACTGCCGCATACGCACCACGAAGGATGAAGAATTCATGTGAGACTTAGATGATTTTATCTTCTTCTTTTGATTTTTGTTGTTGTTGTTGTTTTTTTAACTTTGCCTGTAGAGTATTTCATTCAACTAGCAGTATGAAGAAATGTAGAATTGAGTATAGAAGCCCGGAACTGTAGTTGTAGAGAGAGGGAGAGAGAGATTTAATGGCTGTCCATTTGGAGGGGATTATGAATTTTGTGCAGTGATTGACCTGGGAGAAAAGTACCTGGTAAATCATCAGCTCAGATGAAAAAATTATGTGTTTTGGTTTGTTGGGTTTTTTTTCTCCCTTGTTTTTTATTTTGTTTGATTGGGTTTTGTTTTTTTTCCCCACAGACGAAAGTTTGCTCTGTTTGATGAACAGCACCGTGAGGAAATGCGGAAGGAGAGGCGCAGGATCCAGGAACAGTTACGACGGTTAAAACGGAACCAAGAAAAAGAGAAACTCAAGGGTCCTCCAGAAAAGAAACCCAAGAAAATGAAAGAACGTCCAGACTTGAAAGTAAGTGTATCCATACAAAAGCATGCTAATAGGTCACAGATACCATAGAAACACAAGGTTGGAAAGGACCTACAAGATAATCTAGTCCAACCGTCCTCCTGTCACCAATACTACCCACTAAGCTACTAAATCATGTCTTGTAGCACCTCGTCCAGATGGTTCTCGAACACCCCCAGGGACGGTGACTCCACCACCTCCCTGGGCAGGCCATTCCAGTGCCTGACCACTCTTTGGGAGAAAAAGTTTTTCCTGACATCTAATCTAAATCTCCCCTGGCACAACTCATGGTCATTCCCTGGACTCCTATCATTAGTTATCTGGGAGAAGAGGCTGACCCCGCCCTTTTCACAGCCTCCCTTCAGGAAGTTGTAGAGTGTGTGTGATGAGGTCTCCCCTGAGCCTCCTCTTCTCCAGACTAAACAATCCCAGCTCCCTCAGCCGCTCCTCCTAAGACTTGTGCTCCAGACCCCTCACCAGTTTTGTTGCCCTTCTCTGGACATGTTTCAGGGCCTCGATGTCTTTCTTGTAGTGAGGGGCCCAAGATTGAACACGGTACTCCAGGTGCAGCCTCAACAGAGCTGAGTACAGGGGGATGATCACCTCCCTGCTCCTGCTGGCTGCACTGATCCTGATGCAGACCAGGATGCCATTGGCCTTCTTGGCCACCTGGGCACACTGTCGGCTCATGTTCAGCCGAGCATCAGTCAACACTCCCAGGTCCTTTTCTTATTCACAGTCTTCTAGCCACTTTGCCCCAAGCTTATAGTGTTGCATGGGGTTATTGTGACCAAAGTGCAGGACGCGGCACCTGGTCTTGTTGAATCTCATCCCATTCACCTCAGCCCAGCAATCCAGCCTATTCAGTTCCCTCTGAAGGGCCTCCCTACTCTCAGACAGATTGACACTACCTCCCAACCTGGTGTCATCTGCAGACTTACTGAGGGTACACTCAATCCCCTCATCTAGGTCATCAGTAAAGATATTAAACAAGATAGGCTCCAGTACCGACCCCTGGGGGACACCACTTGTAATGGGATGCCAGATGGATTTAACTCCATTAACCACTACCCCAACTGGACTTAACTGCATTAACTACCACCCGCTGGGCACAGCCCTCCAGCCAGTTCTTTGCCCAGAGAAGAGTATGCCCGTCCAGGCCCCAGGCAGCCAGTTTCCCCGGGAGGAATACTGAGGGAGACCATGTCAAAGGCTTTGCTGAAGTCTAGGTGGACTTACATCAACAACCTTTCTGTCATCTACCAGTCTTGTCGCATGACCTGACTTCATGAACCCGTGCTGGCTGGGCCTGATCCTCTGGATGCAATGCCATGCAGATCTGGGCTATTGGAGAATTTTTCTGTTCCAGTGATGTACTAGTGGTCTAACCAGGGAATTTTAATGATACTCTGCCTTTAAACTAGGAGACTATGTATGAATCCTGAATGTCATCTTTCTTACATTTCTGCAGCTAAAATGTGGAGCATGTGGTGCAATTGGCCATATGAGGACTAATAAGTTCTGCCCCCTTTACTACCAAACAAATGCCCCACCTTCCAATCCTGTTGCAATGACAGAGGAGCAGGAGGAAGAGCTGGAAAAAACAGTCATTCACAATGATAATGAAGAACTCATCAAAGTAGAAGGAACAAAAATTGTCCTAGGAAAACAACTAATTGAGAGGTAAGGGAAGAAGCGGAGATACCAATTGGTAATAAGAAAAAATAATGTAGAGCTTAGTGTAGAATCCTCATATGTATATTAATCACGGGAACAATGTGACAGGGCTTTACATAGACTATCACTACAGTATTTTGATTGTTTATTTAGTATCAGGACAGATGGGACCAGAACCAATGCTGGGGGACAAATGGTCTTGATTCATAAGAGGGATGGAGAAACTATTACACTTGTCTGGTTTTACCTAGTGCGGATGAGGTTCGCAGGAAATCACTGGTTCTGAAGTTTCCTAAACAGCAGCTCCCTCCAAAGAAGAAACGGCGAGTGGGGACAACTGTTCACTGTGATTATCTGAATGTGAGTGAAGTTGTCACTGAGCTGACTGCAGCATCTCTGCTTCTACTTGTACCAGCTGGGCAGTTTCCTTACTGCTCCTGTGCATCCTCTGCACTCAACACCAATACCTGTCCAGTAAATTAATTAACTAAATGGCCTAGGTTTTCTGTGGGTAGATATTTTGCATCTTGGAACTGCCTTAATTTTTCTTCCTCTGATTTCTTTAGCGTCCTCATAAATCTATCCACCGACGGCGAACAGATCCTATGGTGACACTGTCATCCATCTTGGAGGGCATCATCAATGACATAAGGGATCTGCCTAATGTAAGTTTAAGCTATGAGGCCAAAGACCTGTGTCTTAAGCAGTGTGATCTGAGTAGGTTATGTGTTGTAGGCACTAAAATTAAGCTAGGCTTTTCTCAGCTGAGTGGTGTGCCACCCTTTCCCCCACTGTCCTGCACGCAGTTCTTGTGCGTTTTTTCATAAATTATCTCAGCTCAGAATCTTTTAGAGATTAAAACATCCATATAATAAGATAACGTTGAATAATTCTGTATGGATGCCTATTCAGAGGCTGGGATGTGTGGTGTGTGTGTTTTGTTTTCAATAAAACTGGAGAAAGATGCCTAACGCTTGATGTAGCAGTGTGCAATACTTCTATATATGTGATGCTGGAGAAAATTACAGGCTTCCATGTTTCTGACCAGATTTTACCAGAACAAAAGATTAAATGTAAGATTTGAGTTGAAATAAGAATATTAAGTTCAGCTTCTTGACTTCTGTGCTGCATAACCAAAACCGCTATCTGAGAATTCTTTGTGAGATATTTCTTCTTATAGTGGTCTTAAGGAACGTTTTGTAGAAGAAAGTGATAGCCACTGTGGGGCTGAGCTTCTGAGCTTATATTATCTCTGGTGCCTGTTTAAGTGTGGAGGTTAAAGTGAGGTTAGCCCTGGTACTATTGTGTTAATAAGCAGTCGCTTTTTTCTTTACATCTTCAGACATACCCCTTTCACACACCTGTAAATCCCAAAGTTGTCAAGGATTATTATAAGATTATTACTCGGCCCATGGATTTACAGACCCTGCGTGAAAATGTTCGCAAGCGGCAGTACCCGTCCCGAGAAGAGTTCAGAGAACATCTGGAACTAATTGTTAAGAACAGCGCCACATACAATGGTAGGCTATTGGCAATGCAGGGAAACTGCTTCTGCTAACAGGGTGTACATGTATGAGGTTGTGGGTCTTTTGGAAATAACAAAAGCAACAGAAAAGCAGAATAAATTCACTGTCAGAGGCAACCATAAATACCTGAAAGACAGTGTTAATGAGCTAATTCATAAATAGGAAGGAAGTGGACCCTAGCGTTTAACAGTGACTAAATGATCACTATGATGCAGTAACTGAAGTTCAGTTATGCACCCATCAATGAGTGAAGACACTGGTGCATTTATTAAGTCAAACTGCACTAAGCAAAGTCCTGTGTATCCCCTTCATACAGGGTGAAGCTAAGCAAAACATTATTTCCAGCAGACTACATTATAAGTGTCATTCCTCTTTGCTTTCAGACATATATCATTGGGGAGATCCTTGTGAACTTATTTTCTCAATATTATGCTTTAGTGAATGAATCTTTCAATACAAATAGGAATAGTTCCCACCTTTTGAAGCCATTGCTTTGGAGCATGCAGCTTTGATTAGAGTTTACTGGAATGATTTTGCATATTTTGGTTCTAAGTTGCAATAAATTCTTCTCTATTTGGGAATTTCAGAAAGCTAGTTTATAAACAAATAAAAAGCCTAGATTCTGCAGTAGATCTGGTATCTGCTGGGGAAAAGTGCTGATTAATTGGGCAGCTATAGGTCAGTGGTATTTTTATCGTTGATAGAAAGGTCTTTGTATGAAATGTATTCATTCAGCAGACTCAGTGCAGCTGGGAGGGTTTTTCTCAGGGCTGTACAGCGTTGGGCTGACACGGACAGCGCTGGTTTTGTGCCTTTACTGCTTCCTTCATTATTTTGACAGCTAAGACCTTGTTTAATCTTAACAAGTTTTCATAGTTCTGTTGCAAATACTTGTTTCCATGTCTGAACGATGATGAAATTGTTGAAAGCTGGGGTTTTCTGAATACTCCTTAGATATCCATTTGGCCTTCCGTAGTGGTTCGGCTTCATTGACTGGATTTAGTGAATGAAACGGAAATTGCGTGACTTTAACTCTGAAAGTTTGGCAAAGGTGGAGGGCTTAGAGGCCATTCTTCCAAAGGCACAGCTGGTTTCCTGGGGGTTTCCAAACCTGCACAGAATGTGTACCAAAAGCATGAATATTTGCTCCAAATAACCTTTTCTCCTATAAGATCCATACTAAACTTCAGTAATTGTGTGTATTGAGAATATACTTCAGGTTGTGCTAGAAATATAATTGATTATAGGAGTTTTAGGAGTAAAGGTGAGTTCATATTGTGATACAATGGGCCTTCTTAATCAGGCTGGAGTATCTCACTGTACTTACTGTCTGTTTGCAGGGCCAAAGCACTCGCTGACACAGATCTCTCAGTCCATGCTAGACCTGTGTGATGAAAAGCTGAAAGAGGCAAGTCTTGTGAATGAGTCGTGGTCAAGGTGGAGTCAGGGGCAGGGATGGTCAGGGGTGACTGAGGGGTTTGAGGGTAGAGGGTGCGAGTTGGAGAACACAGAACTTTAAAGGGGAGTAGAAGAATAAGGGAACTTCTCACCTCAGGCTGTATTTTACTTTTTGCAAATTTAAACAGTTCAGATTGGAGTTTTTCACCAAAAAACAGGTTCTCGTTTGGTACTTTATAACTTTATCTTGGATGTAGACTTATATCTAGGCTATTATCTGCTCCTATTAACAAGTGTCTCATAAAAAGGTGAATTGGAGTCTCTTTGGGACAGAGCATCCTGATATTAATAGGTATTAACCTAGGGTCAGCCACTGATGTTCCTTACTTTTATTGCAGAAGGAAGATAAACTGGCTCGATTAGAAAAAGCAATTAATCCCCTCCTGGATGATGATGATCAAGTGGCCTTTTCCTTCATTTTGGATAACATAGTCACACAAAAGATGATGGCAGTTCCAGATGTATGTATTTTGAGTAGAGTATGTGGGTGTGATGTGCAAAATATGCTGATTACGGTCATGTGGCTGTAGATTGACATTGGTTTTGTTGCTGCACTGCAGAAAACACTCCAAACAAGTGCTTTGTCAGGGAGCTGGCACAGGCACACCTGTATTCACCCCCTTTGCTGGAGCAAAAGTCCAGAAATGAGGGCTGGGTTACAGTTTTTCTCCTGTCACCCGTGGGTAGTGCCTGCATCAACCTCCCATTAGTATGAAATCACTGATTTTCATTAAGCCGTAGCTATTATAAAACATAACTCTGCTACTTTATATAGCACTTGCTTTGGTAGTTCTTAAAGCACTCTGCAAAGGTACAGTTTTCTGGTGCAAATGAAACATAAGCTCATTTCTAATTGATAAGGTTTACCAAGTGTTGCACTGGTTTGTTTGTATAGATATAGATATATATATATAAAACAAACCAACAACCCAAACTTTAAGCCTACCAAATAAAACTGCACAAACTTTGGCATCACTCATCTGTGATGTGTGTGGTGTCTGAATAGCATAAGGAACAAGAGTCTGTAGTGGTTAGACTGAATGAGAGAGTGCGTAATGCCTGTTGTCTTTAGGACTTTGTTCCATTCTGTGTTGTCACTAAGTTCTCATTTCTGACATTTAGAAACGGATTTTAGAATTTTTCCATGCTGTTGCATCATGATGAACCGTTAAAGTGTATATAGCCCCCATTTTGAGATCAGACCTGGGGTTCTAATCTTTGCTTATTGTACAAGCAGTGAGTGTTCTTGCTGAACACTGCAGTTATGTTGTGGAGGAAGCAGGGATATTAAATAGAAGAGTCATTTATTTGATTATTATTTTGTCTTTCATATTCCTACTGCTAAACAGGTATCAACAAGCTTAGTTAAAAATCCCAACTGGTAGATAATTTTTCCGTGTCCCTCCTCAAGCTTGATGATTGGATTCAAGATGCCTTGAGATAAATACTTCCCGTACGTTTTGAGTGTCAATCAGTTCTGGAGACTTGCTTTATGAAATTTATAGCTCAAACTGTAAAAAATTCTCCACAGAAGCTTTCTAAACTTGTCTGCTTTTCTTTCCTCCAGTCTTGGCCATTTCATCATCCAGTTAACAAGAAGTTTGTTCCTGATTATTACAAGGTGATTGCTAATCCAATGGACCTGGAGACTATCCGCAAGGTGGGTAACTTGAACTGAGCAGATACTTGAAAGGCGTTTGTATCTGATCACTTACTGGATGACAATCTCTTCCAGAATATCTCCAAACACAAATACCAGAATAGAGAGACTTTCCTGAATGACGTTAACCTCATCCTTGCCAACAGCATTAAGTACAATGGTAAGTGGTGAAAATAAGGCTTCAGTTGCCCTCAGTACTTAAATGAGTATCTGTGCACTTCTTCTCTAGCGCTGTCAAAGCCTGAACTGCAAATCCAGAGGCTGATTGTTGCTTTCCTTGACTGCTGTGAAAAGAGGTGCCTAAGCAGTGATGTTTTCACTGTTACAAGGTGCTTTATGTACAACCTTGTGCAGAACAAAGCAGTTACATTTGGGGACACTTTTCTACTTGTTCAGTGCACGTCTCTGCTTCAGTGACTTGTTCCTGTGAATGTCCTTGAGACTGACAGGGTACAAACTGCCTATCTCCTGAATCATCTTTTTAATGCTGGGTCAAACTCTTTGTTACTTGAATGTGAACCCTGATTTATGTGAACTCCTTAGATCAGAAGGTGCTGGGATTTAGGGACCTGGGTGATGAGGGTTATGTAACCAAAACCAGTCTTAGTCTCAGCAGCTGAGCAAATGTCAGAATGCATAAGGAAATTTGTTTCTTACTACAGGGCCAGACAGTCAATACACAAAAACAGCCCAGGAGATTGTAAATATCTGCTACCAAACTTTAGCTGAGGTACGTGGACAACTCTACTGTAATATTTTTGTACATTTGAATTTTCTGTTCTGCAACCTTAGAAAGCTTCTGTGTTTGTAGTATGATGAGCACTTGACTCAACTTGAGACAGACATCTCTACTGCTAAGGAAGCAGCGCTAGAGGAGGCAGATCTGGAAAGTCTTGATCCTATGACCCCTGGTCCCTACACTCCACAGGCAAGTGACCAAGTGAAGCTCTCGCTTTCTTTTAGTTTCAACTTCCTGGATGTTTGATCTAGAGCTGCCTCTTTGCTCACTGTTCTCCTTTTGTTTGCAGTTTGTTTTTTAGTAGAGTATGTTGTTGGATGGTGTGGTAGCAGCTATTTTTTAAGGCTAAATATGAGAGGTGGTTATGATGCTTCAGGGAGGGAGTTACATGAGACAAAGACAGCCATTTCCTAAGTGACTTGCAAAACTGGTCTCAAGATGAGCTGTGTACAGTCAGATAAAACTGAACATTGTTTGCAAATTCAAAGACTTTGCAAGCATAGCAGTTAGAAACCCTGAGAAGGTGAACAGTGTAAGGTAAGGAGAACATGAGATAAAGAACTATTGACACTGTAGTGCTGAGAAGAAGCCAGAGAGCTGTTTGTTGTGGGGATATTGTTCAAGAGGCTTATTGTGATGAGCAAAGAAACTGCCTGATACGGTCAGCAAAGTAAGGGTCTTCTGCATTCTTTTGGTACATTTCTTTATTTTGGTTCTAGTGGAAATAATTTATTGGTTTTTACTTGTCATTACTATTTTATAACAGACAGTTGTGTGTGGCCATTATTTAGTATGTATGGCCAGGTTGGAAGCCTATTTTATACTGGTGGCTGTATGACAGATTGCTTTTTCAGTGCTTACAGTTTGGCAAAATGTTATAAGCTATTTAGAACTTTTTTTTAATGCTGTTTCTAGCCTCAGGCTGGATGATTAAAAGCATAAGTAAAAAACTTTCATCAGCAATGACACATTCATTCCTGAAAAATAAAATTGCTTTAGAATTTCCCTGATAAAGTAGGTATCAATTCATAGAGAATGTCATCCTAGTGTCTGAGGTGTTTTTGTTGATTTGGAAAAACTGTTGGAGTTCATAAACCTTGGGAAAGATCTCCCTGATAATAACTGAATCATCAAAATTCACATGTATATCCAGTGTAGGAAGACAGAGCAAAGCTTTATTGCAGTTGTTCATCCCAATTGTAGACCAGTAATTTTTCTGTTTTGTTCAAGTCTGGTGTGATTATATCTGAAAGTTGCATTTAATTTTAGTAAAGTCAGAGCAGAAAAGAGAGGAGGCTTGAAATTCAGGAGCAAATCAAGACCTTATAAAGAATATTTTTAAGAGAAAAAATAGTTTAAAAGTTGTACAGGCACTAAGTATACAAAAATTATATGGCTGGAGCCAGGATAGTAGGTCACAAGCGATTTGGGGGTGATACTTCACACCCTTCATCCATTTCTCCCCTCAAAAAAGACCCAAAATGTGGCATTTTAGGAAGCTAGAAAGAACTTTCTAGAAATGATAGAATTCAACAGGGTGGGGAATACTGAAACTGAGTATCATGGAAAAAGATCTTCCTGGTGAACTGTCAGCTGCAAGGAAGGCTTTGGAGATTAGCCTTGAAACGTGTCTGTTTATATATGTAGGAAACCTGTTTTGCCTAGTTTCAATGGCATTGCTGTTAGTCTTTAACACTTTCAGGACTGTCATGGTGTATAGACTCTTAAAAGGGCCTTTTGTCAAAATTCTTGACAAAGTGTACTTTTGTCAAAATTGTCAAAGGGGAATTACAGGATTCCCCTTTAGTTCTTCAGAGGTTAGATGTCGTGCAGACTACAGCTTGGCCTTTAGAACACTTTAGCCAAACCCTCCTTTTCTCTTGGTTTTGCTCTGAGGAGTCTTGAGACAGCGATTTATATAGAATTGAATGAAAGTTGAAGCTTTGGTTTTTCACGTGTGATAAAGCTTTTCCAGTTCTGACAGCAGCATTTGTGGTTGCAACACCATTTCCATTGTAGGAATTGAAATTAAATGGGCCGTGCTGAGTCAAACCAAAGGTTGATGTAATCAAGTATTCTGTCTCTGGCAGGGACCAGAAGTAAGTGGATGCAAACATGCAGTGATCCTTGGTGCAGAGAAGCCTCTCTGCTTCTTACAATTGGCTGTTCAGGCACCTTAACCTGGTGTTGCACCTGGACCATTGTATTTATGAGCTGCAGAGAGGCCTATTCTCTATAAATCTATCAAATCCTATTGGAATCCGTTTGTTTTGGCCTCTATAGAATTGCACTGCTTAGAAGTACTGACTTTGATTTTAAAATTTTTTGCTTGGCAAACTTCAGACCTGAGGTTGTAAGCCATTGCATTTTACCATGTTTTTTCCTTAGGAATAAATAGCTTATTTTGATTAAACGGTGTTTAATAATATAAGCACTGTGTCAAAAAAATGCATTTTGCATTTAGTCCTGAAATCCCAGTTTTGCCTCTCAAGATACTGTTCTAGTCCCAGTTCAGTGCCTGAGAATGTTCTGTCTCCTATTTCCACATATACTTTAGCCACCCGATTTCTATGATACCAACACTTCCCTCAGTATGTCACACGATGCTTCAGTCTATCAAGATGAGAGCAATTTGTCTGCTCTGGACACTCCCATCCCTGCCCCAGAGAGGAGAGGAACTCAGGTCAGAATTCTCCATTTTTTTTTCCTTGTAGTTGGAGAGTTGGGTTGTATAAACAAATTGTTGAAAGAAGGCAATTACTTTGTAGGAAACAGGTGACAAAGATCAGCGGGTTTCCTGAGCAGAGAAGGGAATCCATTTCAAAAGTTAGCAATTTCCTTCATTTTGGCTGCTCTGATGGAAAAAAAATTGAAGAGCACTGGGAATTGAGACACTGCAAAGCAAAGAATAGAGAAACAAAACAAAAACTGCGAAAGAATCTGCCTAAGGCCAGATATTTGTTTGCTTCACTGCTTCTGGGAGTAGAAATCTGGTGACTCATGCTACAGAGGGCTAATATGCAATCCCTTGTTGATTCCGAATAGGGAAATGGTGAGGTATATCCTACAGATTTGGAAGATGATCATTAGATTGTTATGGTTGCATCCAGTGACAAGTAGAAACTGTGCAAACACCTAGGAAGAGGTGGTTGTTACTGTGGACACCTTGCAGTTATAAAAGAAAAAAAAAGAAGCAGACATGTTAAAGGGATTAAGTCATTATAACTTGTTACAGTAGCCACATAATGTTTTTTTTTAGTCTTTATTCTGTATTAAACAACAACAACGACAACAAAATGTTGGAGGAGGGGGAATAGCAGAAGGATGCATTAATACGACCATGAAACTAATTACCAGGAGGAGGAAGAAGGTGGGGAAGGTCATGAGAGTAAGGGCGGTGCCAGAAAGACCAGTGAGAGCTATTCTGAGCTATTCAAACAGATCTTGAATATGAAGAGTTCTGTCTAGTGTTATAGCTGGCTGTAGCTTTGAGGGTGCCTTCTAGAATTGGAAGTCTTAAAGCTTTCTATAGACTTTCAGTTCACATGCTTTGCAACAGAATCTGCAGGTCCTCCCTACCTGGGGTTCGTGATGACTGAGGGAAGAACTGGAGAGAGGAGGGCAGGAAAAGATTTGTTGGAAATTGCTGTCTGCTTTTGAAATATTTTTGTGAAAATAGGCACTTCTTAAGATCTAGTGGTATATTCCAGAGATAGCTAGGTAAACAAAGAACTGTGCTGTGAGGCTGGGGATTCCCTTCTCAAGGATGAAGGTCATCAGGACAAAAGTGTGTGGATCCTGTGTGCTCTCTGATCTTGGAATACCAAGAGAAAGGATCCTGGCACTGAGAGTGATACAGATATTTTTCTTTTTATCCTCTTCCCCTGTGCTCCCACAGCCATCATCATGGTCCAGATGCCAGTCGTACACTTTGGTTTATGTCCCGTAGTGACTTCCTCAATGGTATTGCTATTTGTGTTCCCCATTCAGATGCGCCAGGGGAGAGGTAGGCTGGGTGAGGAAGACTCTGACGTAGATATCGAAGGGTTTGATGAGGATGATGATGGGAAACCTAAGACTCCAGCCCCAGTGAGTATATTTACAGAAATCCCAGCCAGTTCACACGTTGACTTGCATACCTGTGGTGGAAGTCTCTGTAGTATAAGGGCTGTCTGCTGTATCTGCCACCCTGAAAGACAGCAGTATTCATAGCAATAGCTAGAGTTTTAAATGTAGTTTTAAAATGTGAGCATGAATGAATACATCAGAAAAACCAGTGTGATAAATAATAGGCATACGTTGGCATGCAGCAGTAGTTTATATGTTGTTTGATCCTCACTATCACTGTTCTGTATGACCTAGGAAGTCGAAGATGTGGATGGTGACCTTGCTGATGAAGAAGAAGGATCAGCCCAGCAGCCCCAGGCTAGTGTCCTTTATGAAGATTTGCTCATGTCGGATGGAGAGGATGACGATGACGGGAGTGATGAAGAGGGAGATAATCCTTTCTCATGTAGGTGTCTTTTTTTTTATAAAAGGCTGGGTAGGAACTGGTTGTTCACAAACCCAGCTAATCTTTTCATCAAAAAAGCATGCAGAGACAAAAACATAATAATGGAAGGGACCTTAAACATCGTCCAGTCCCACCCCCTGCCATGGGCAGGGATGCTTCCCACTAGACCAGGTTGCCCTGGTCCCATCCAGTCAGGCTTTAGAACACCTCCAGGGATGGGGCAGCCACAGCTTCTCTGAACAACCTGGGCCAGGGTCTCACCTCCCACACAGCAAAGAATTTCTTCCTGAGATCTCAGCTGAATCTCCCCTCTTTCAGTCTAAAACCATTAGCCCTCATCCTATGGCTCCCCTCTCTGATCAAGAGTCCCCAGCTTTCCTGGAGCCCCTTTAGGGACTGGAAGGGTGTTATGAGGTCTCCCTGGAGCCTTATTTTCTCCAGGCTGAATAAACCTAACTCTCTCAGCCTGTCCTCACAGAATCACCTCCATGGACCTGCCAGCCACCCTTCTTTTGATGCAGACCCAGGTGTGGGGCGCTTTCTTGGATACCAGTGCATGTTGCCAGCTCATGTTGAGCTTCTCGTCCACCAGCACCCCCTAGTCCTTCTCCTCAGAGCTGCTCTTAATCCATTTTCTGTCCAACATGTATTTGTGCCTGAGATTGCTGTAATCCAGGTGCAGGACCATGGATTTAGCTTGGTTGTACTTCATGAGGTTTGCACAGGCCCACCTCTCAAGCAGGTTCAGGTCCCTCTGGACGGCCTCCCTTCAGTATTTTGACTGTACGACACAGTTTGGTGACATCAGCAAACTTGCTGAGGGTCACTCTATCCCACTGTCCATGTCTCTGACAAAGGTGTTAAACAGCACTGGTCCCAGTACTGACCCCTGAGGAACACCAGTCATCACTGGCTTCCATGTGGACATTGAGCCATTGATCACAACCCTTTGAGTGCAGCCATCCAGACGGTTCCTTATCCACCAAGTGGTCCACCCATTGAATCCATGACTTTCCAGTTTTGAGACCCAGATGTCATGTGGGACGGTGTCAAACGCTTTGCATAAGTCTAAGTCCAGGTAGATGACATCGGTTGCTCAGAGGGAAGAGCAGAGTTAGGACACGGTCTGGTTGGTTGCATTTCATAAAGTGAAACTGCAAATGTGTCTGAAAAGAGTGGGGCTATGATTTGCTGGGCAGAGCCAGGCCTGGGCAGTTTAATAAAAGCACAACATTTATTTTGTTATGAAACAGTGTGCTCAACATTACCAAGAACTGGAAGAGGTGTCTGGAGGTTCTTCAGATTGTTTCCTTGTTTTAGTAAAAACCTTGTCATGCAGAAAAGCTTCTTTAGCAACAGCTTCAAAAATTATTAGAGGGGAAGAAAGGTGAAAGAAGGCCTTTTTGAATAAAGGTGGTAATGAAATTGCTTTTGAATAACATCCAAATTGAGTACTTAGTAGCATCACCTCCCAGATGTCCTTTCTGCTGCCTTCTGGGGACACTACTTTGTATACATTCCTTACAGTCAATATTGTAGCCTTTAAACAAAGACAATGAATATGTAACAGGGAAAAAAAACAGTTGATTTGTGAGCAAGTGTTGGTTTATTACGCAGCTATCCAACTGAGCGAGAGTGGCAGCGACTCAGATGTGGAGCCCAGTGCAGTGAGACCTAAACAACCTCATGTTCTTCAAGAGAACACACGAATGGGCATGGACAATGAAGAAAGCATGATGTCTTATGAAGGAGATGGTGGGGAAACGTCTCATGTTATGGAGGACAGTAATATCAGGTAACTGGAGCACAGAATCTTCTTAAAATAATTCTTCAAAACAAAATCTCTTTTCTTAAAGAAGCATTTGGCATAAAGAGTTGAAGAATGTATCACTTATTTTGTCACTGGTTTTAGGGTTGCAGCCATTTACTTATTAACAGAAATTTGGGTTTGCTTTAAGATTTTCACTTAAAAAAAAAAAGTCAGTTATATTTAAAAAAACATTCTTTCTTATAAGTTAAATGACTTCCTGTCCATAGTGATTTTTGAAGGTAGGACAAATACAGGTTTTTATGGGTTGTCTTGGAAAATGCAAGATGCCTTGAAGTTAGAGGGTGGTTAAGCTTATTAACTTGATGGCTTTTGGTTTTTTTTCTCTGAGTATTTCCTTACCTGAACAGCAACTGCTTAGTTGAAGTCCAAAATAGGAATTTTGGAAGGAGTGTTCCATTACTAGAAAATGACACGTGCAGCACTATCAGCTTTAATTTTTGCATTCACACGAGAGGATACTCACCCGCTCTCGCTTCTCTGGCTGCTCTGCAGCTGGATTCTCTGTTCCTTTTCTACATGTGGAATGTAGTCCCTTAATGCTAGTATTGATATTTGGCTAATTATCGTGCAGGTAGTGATGCTGGGTGAGGCGAATGATCAGTCTAGCCCAGCACCATGACAACAGTCAGCAGAAAATGCTAGAGCAGGTGATGAGAATGGGCTGTGTGCTTTCCTGTCTGCAGTAGAGGTGACAGATGGAAGGTGTTGGAGCCCCGAGTTTTTTCTTGAGGGCCCTGAGTAGGAATGAGGGCTGATCCTGCCCCTGTTTCATCAGAAGAACTGGGGTGGGGGTTTTATTTTAAAAAGCTGGCTGTTGCCAGAATTGAAGTGCAAAATGGTTCCGAGTGCTCTGCGAGGACTTCAAGCCAGGGATCTTTTACGGGAGTTAAATACCAAATTGTCAGTATCAGCAGCTGACTTGAAATGATGGTATAGTGAGAGTTTTCTCTCTTTCTTCTAGTTATGGCAGCTACGAAGAACCAGACCCAAAATCCAACACAAGAGATACCAGTTTCAGCAGTACTGGAGGGTATGAGATCTCGGAAGAGGAGGAAGAGGAAGAACAGCAGCGCTGTGGGCCAAGCGTGTTAAGCCAGGTCCATCTGTCTGAGGATGAGGAAGACAGCGAGGACTTTCACTCCATTGCAGGAGACAGTGACCTGGACTCAGATGAATGAACTCCCTTTCCCAAGAGGATGGTCACTGTGGGCTCCTGCATTTCTCTTGTCCTAGTTTGGTGTAAAGAACAGCGTTGTGGGGACTGTGTTAAAAAGTTGATTTCTTTTTTTAATGTAGTATTTTTAATGAGTTATAAAATGTGTTATGCGACTGAGTCATTGGTGAAAAATCAGCTTTTGATCAAATGGGTGGCTGTAGCCTGTAATAGTTCCGGAATCCAGGCGGAGGTTGGTATGGTTTATTCTTCAGAGATGTACATTAATTCCTCTTAAGCACTGGCCTGCTGAGCCCCTGCGGGGCTGTCGGGAGGAATAAAACACCCGCTGTTGGTGAACAACTGAAATTTCAGCCATTTTTGTTTCATAACAGGAAGTTTTGTCTGTGGGACCACAGTGTGGCCGCGGTGGCCAGACTCTTCCCCCCGCCTGGCCATGACGCTCCCTGCATGGCTTTCAGTGCTAGAGCAAACACCTGCCCTGTTTTGGGGGGGGTGGGGTTGGGGGTTCAGTCCCAGATGATCCTAAAGGTCCCTTCCGCTCCGGGCAATTCTATGACTCTATTTTCGGTCACCTAAGAAGCACGCGCCGGGGTTCCCTATAGAATCCCGCCCTCCCGCTGCCAACCCGCTATCAGCGGGACTCTCAGGGAGGCTCCTGCTCCCGCCGCTCGGCCGGGCCGCAGCTTCCCGGCACCCCCCGCCCCCATGCTGCCAGCCCACGGATCCGCCGCGGGTGCCATGTGCGGGGGCACTAGCACGACGGGGTTCGGATGCGCATGCGCAGTCCCGCGGCGTTTGTCGCAACGTTTCTGTGCGGAGGGATACTCAAGCTGACGAAAATGTTCTACGCTCACTGAGGTGGCTGCTTGCCTGGGGGGAAGGCGGGAGCGATTTAGCGGAAGGCGACGAAGAGAGTTCCGGTTGCGGTTCATCCGCGGCGCGGGTGCTTTGTGGGCCCACTGGCTGGCTCCGCCCGGACTACTTGCCGGGGGGAGCTAGTCCCGGCAGCGACCATTCGGCAATTTGTTGCCTTTGCCACCGCCATTTCGAGAGCCGCCGCCGCCTCAGCGCACCGGGGCTGTGGGCAGCTCGGTCCTACGCCGCCCGCTTCAGCGAGCGGGCCTCTCCGCAACCGCGGCCCTTCCGCTGCCCCTACCAGAGCCTCACCGGCCCCCTTTCGCGATGGCGACCTCCGTGGGGAACGTGGCCGACAGCACAGGTACCGCGGTCTGCCGCGCGGGGACGGGCGTGCCGGGCACCAGNCCGCCTTTGTGCTTGTCTCCCCTGGCCTCGGGCGCCGGCGGCTCCCACCCCGTTTGTCGGAGGGCTCCGGTCGGCCCTGCCCGGGCGCGGGCTGCCAGCCGCTCCGCGGGGAGGAGGGCGCTGAGTTTAGCGCGGTGCTCTCTGGGGCTATATTTGTCTGAGCGTCAGGTGACTGCCGTGCTGTAGAGGACGATGGAGGGTAAAACCCTGACCCAAAACGTGCCGCGGCTGCTCCAGAACCTCTCGCTGTGCCTCGGGAGCAGATTCCCCGCGGCATATCCGAGAAGCGCATCGCTGTTCTGGGCAGTAAGATAGCGTGCTCTAAAAATGACCCTGCTCCGCGCTTCATTCGCAGATCCAGAACCTGAGGGACGGGGGGAAGAATAGGAGAAATCTCCCCTTCCCCCCCCCCGCCCCGCGCAGAGCAAGAAAAAGAACTATTCTGCTTACCGAAACGGTGAAAGGGAAAGTGCAGCTTTATCCCCCAAATTTGGGGGGCTTCTGTAACAAGAGGGAAGGATGAGCGTGAAAAGCTGACACGACGCCTGAGAAAAATAGGGGGAAATATGGAGAGAGGCGGGATAGCAGGAGGGAGCTAGAGCTGTAGGGATGTGGAAGCGGAGACGGAGAGGCTGAGCACAGCAGTACGCTGTTTCCTGGCTCCTCGGCCCAAGCCGCGTGTGAGGAGGCTGCAGCACCCTCTTGCAGCCCTCTCTGGGGAGTTGAACAGAACATGTGCACCCTGGGGAGGAGTCCTGTGCTCCTCACCACCTAGATGGAGGTGGCAACTGCTCCTGGCTGGGCCTAGATTTTCATTAAATGTAAGGCTGAGTGTGAGTGTATGGGAAGTGCTTAGGGTGTATTTCTGGGGGAAAAAAATGGCCTCGGGTATGTTATGATTGTGATAGTTTTGCAGGTGTTTATTCTCCTTGTGTAGACTTTTCAGGAAAGGTTATTGTTACAGCAGATACTGGGCTTTTCCAAGGTCATAGTCGAAGCACGGAGCACAAATACCCTGTGTACATAAATTCATCTATGCGAGACTTGATAAGGGATTCTTCTGTCTGACTTCTCACTGCAGTTATTTTCTTCAGATACAGATTCAGTGAGCAACCATTGATGGCTGTGTTCTCAATTCTCTGCCTTCTAGAACTTCTCTTCCAACCAGCTTTCTATTAAAAGCTTAGCTTGTTTTGAACTTTGTGATGCAGCTGTCCACCTCCTGCTTTTCAGTGAACTTCTCAAGATGGGTTCCAGAATACTTGTTTGGAAGTAGATGACTTGGCTATTTCATGCTGGGTGACTGGTTTGCTTCAGCTGTTTGGGGGTGGGGGGAGCAGCCCGGGGGGGTGTTTTCTGGAGAGACTTGATATATGAAAGAAAATTTTAGTGTTTCAGTTATGAGAATTGCTAATAAAAGTGACAAATTCCTGAGTGTTAAAAACAGTATTTCTGCACCACCTTCTGTCTTGTCCTGGATGTTGCAACCTCAGTTTTACTTTTTGCTGAAGTAGGCAAAAAGCACCATTTAGATAAGGGTTGGAAGCTTCTTTCCAAGTGGGCATGAGAATCTAAGTCTGAACTTTTTGATGTTTTATTTTGATTTTTGGTTTTGCTTTAGCTTTGAAATTTAACACCACCCTTGAAATGTATTTGGAAAAGAAATTATTCAGTGAGGTCCCTGGGATGTGCTCTTCCTCTATCCAGCTTCTCTATGGTTTTGTCACCAGCAGAACTTGAAAATACGCTGCCTGCCAGAGGGGCTAAACCTGTGTGGCTGTTAAGGGCAGAGGGAGGGAAAGGCTGAGGGGCAGTGTGTTGAGACTCCAGTGTCATCACTACCCTCGCACCGTAGACTTTTATAAGTGGTGCTGTTATTCTTTTGTCAAATAATAGTTGTATCTCTTCATTGCCAGTAGGTTTAACCAGATACCAAAGTCCACTTTTCCCTTAGTCAGGGTTTGGAAAGCTGTTAAGCCTGGTTCCTAGAAAGCAGGAATCTGATCTGGATGACGATGTTCTTCTAGTAATTGTCAGGTATCTAAAATTGAGGATCTTTGCTAGTTCCAACTTACTGTGAAATGGCTAAAGATTTTAGCACTGACAGAGACAATATAATATCTGGAAAAAACAACTATAGTTCTATCATTTTATTATTCAATCTTATCTTCAAAACGTGCTAAAAAAGCACTATTTTGAAAATTATTTAAATACTTTGTATCAATCCTAATTTGGTAAAACAGCTAAAATCATAGATGGTAACTTTGTACCTAACCTTTTTGTGGTTATTTTGTTATCTTTGAAGTTCTCACAAAAGAATTAAAGGTTCTCAGGGGATTTTTGTAGGATTTTTGAAACTGCAAAAATATGTGTACCCAGATATTGAGGTGCCCCCTTCTATTAGGTTTCATTTAAATTCAAAATTCTAAAACACTCTAGGTTCAGGTGGGAAGAGTTTCTTGAACAGAATTATGTAACTTCAGAGTAGTGGAAATCCTGGATTTCAGGAGGAAAAAGAAGAGGTGCTTGCAGTAGTCAAACCTTTAAATAGTAAGAGCCATTGGTATAAAGGCAGAATTTAAAGGTCACCACTTTTTTAGGGTGGATGGTTGTGGTCTTTCCAAGCTGTGCTTTTCTATATTTTCATACAGAACTGTGCTTTGTAAGAAATATTTACTTTTCATACTTACGGTTGTTTTGTCTATAACAGGTATTGTTTTATTTAAGCATTTTTTTCCTCTACAATTGTACCTTAAATACTAAAACCATCTTGTCACTCCGGTCCCAGCTAAGCCTCTAGAAGCACCAACTCCCTTCATGTGCACTGTTTGTTTCATATTTCCTTCTCTAGGCCAGGGGCATAATCATTGGAGTGTGTGTTAGTCTCTCATCAGATACCATTTCCAATACTGAGGCCGATTTATTTTTTTTCTGTGAAGGCGTTTTTACTCATAGGGAATGGAGGAGTATAGAGGACTCAAGGAATGTTGTGTTACTTATCTATTTATTTAAAGGGCTTTCACTACTGGTACGGCAAAACTTTTGTTAAGTCCTTTGAAATCTTTGTCTGCTGTCCTTCATTTCCCTATTAACTTTTTAGCATTTGTTTTTAATTCTACAAAAGATGAAGTGTGAGGAGACTCATTGTCTGTTAGCAGCACTGCTATTGTTACGAACCAAAGTTCAATATCATGTCAGGCATCTCTGTAAATATATTTCAGATTAATGGAAAATTATTGACTTGGAAATACTCACGGTCTACCTGTTTCCTATTATGAGCTGTCCTAGACTTGTACAGCTAATGCTAGAAATACCATAGTATTAGCTGGGACATGAGTATCTGAGAACTCACCCTGCCACTGTGGTGTTTAATGTAACTTTTTCATCCTTCAGTTCTGTACACTTTTTTTTTTTTCCACTTTGTTTTGGTTTTTTGTTTGTTTGGGGTTTTTTGTTTTGTTTTGTTCCCATTATCTAACTTTTTGTTTTCCCCCCCCTTAAATATTTTGGTGATTCTCCAGAACCAACGAAACGTATGCTTTCCTTCCAAGGGTTAGCAGAGTTGGCTCATCGTGAGTATCAGGCAGGAGACTTTGAAGCAGCAGAGAGACACTGCATGCAGCTTTGGAGACAAGAGCCTGATAACACCGGTGTGCTTTTATTACTATCGTCCATTCACTTCCAGTGTCGCAGATTGGACAGGTAGGAGACTTGAGGTGTTCTCTCAAGATTGCTTTATAGTTTGCATCTCTAACAGTGCTGAGCATAGCTGACAGAAGTTCTATTTTAATGTTGATTTCTTCTTTCAATTACTGTACACAAATACTGACTAACTTCATGGCAGCACTAAGGTCTGATCAGAACTAACATTCTTTCTGAATTTTGTTAGAGTCAGAGAAGTACAATTGGAATCAGTAGCCTTACAATAAACTACAGATCTTGCCATTATTCTTAGGTTATTTTAACATGGTGCACAGTAGTGTTGGAGTGTCAGCCACACTTTTGCATACTGGAGGTATTCAATGTGTAAACGGACTTCTGTTTATTTATTCCACCTGCAGTGTGAGGCTTTGTTTTCTGTTTGTTTGTTTTTTACATTGCAAGACTGATTGTTTGCTGTGAAATGACATGATTAGTTAAGGATTTTATGTGCCTCAAGCATTTTGAACTTGATCTAGCTGTAAATTAGTGTGTGCTAGTGAAGGAAGTAAGAACCTTCAACTGAGGTTTATTTTATTAGGGTTCGGAATACAGTTGTAATAACAGTTAAGATATGGGAAAGTGAAATGGGGGAGGATACAGCAGACTTTTATATCTATATGTCAGCTGTGTCCTGTTCCTTGAGAAGAGTATCGAGTGGAACGTTGCTTAAAGCACACAAATGTTGGAAGAGGCTTCACAGGATTTTTGTAGTGTTTTCTCCAAGTGAACTTGAGTTCAGGTTTGGTGGGGCAACTTGAATCCTACTGATTGTCAATGAGGGTTGTCTTTCTTCAGTAGAATCTAAAACATGAACGGGGAAGATGGTAGGAAAAGGTAAATGTACAAGATCATAGAATCATAGAATCATTTAGGTTGGAAGAGACCCCTGGGATCATCAAGTCCAACCATCAGCCCTACTCTACAAGTTCCCCCCTACACTAGATCTCTCAACACGACATCTAATCTGCTCTTAAACACAGTCAGGGAGGGTGACTCCACCACCTCCCTGGGCAGCTGATTCCACTGACTGACCACTCTCTCCGTGAAAAATTTTTTCCTAATGTCTAGCCTAACCCTACCCTGCTGCAGCTTGCAGCCATTCCCTCTTGTCCTGTCGCTCATTGCCCGTGAGAAGAGACCAGCACCAATATCTCTACAGTGCCCTTTCAAGCAGTTGTAGAGAGTGATGAGGTCTCCCCTCAGTCTCCTCTTCCTCAGACTAAACAACCCCAACTCCCTCAATCGATCCTCATAAGCCTTGTTTTCCAGTCCTCTCACCAGCTTTGTTGCCCTCCTCTGTACTCGCTCCAGCACCTCGATATCTCTCTTGTGCTGAGGTGCCCAGAACTGGACACAATACTCAAGGTGTGGCCTAACCAGTGCTGAGTACAGGGGGACAATCACCTCCCTACTTCTGCTGGTCACACTATTCTTTATGCAAGCCAGGATGCCATTGGCCTTCTTGGCCACCTGGGCACACTGCTGGCTCATGTTTAGCCTCCTGTCTACCAGCACCCCCAGGTCCTTTTCTGCCAGGCAGCTCTCCAGCCACACTGCCCCAAGCCTGTAGCTATGCATGGGGTAAGATGACTCTATATGTCCAGATTTGTTGGCTGTATGTTTGGCTGTGTTAAGTGTGAATGTTCATTAAGTAACTAGGTAAACAGGCAAACACTGAAAGTCCAGGGTGGGGCTTTTGGGTTGGTGGGGCTCAGCTGTGTTATGTTTTGTTTGCTAACTTGTCTAATTTTCTCTAGGTCTGCTCACTTCAGCACTTTGGCTATTAAACAGAATCCACTGCTGGCTGAAGCCTACTCGAATCTAGGCAATGTGTACAAGGAACGTGGACAGCTACAAGAAGCAATTGAACATTACAGGCATGCACTACGCCTCAAGCCAGATTTCATTGATGGATATATTAATTTGGCTGCTGCGTTGGTAGCTGCAGGTGATATGGAAGGAGCAGTACAGGCATATGTATCTGCCCTTCAGTACAACCCTGTAAGTAACAGTTTGTAGAACTTGACTACAGTCACATGACAGACAAATAGCAGGTTTCAGAGAACAAACAAGTGCTAACCTCTTCCTCTAACTTGTACAACGTAAACTTGCCAAGTTACTTAACTATTTTCTGCAGGATTTTTGAAAGTCTTTTGTCACAAAAGTTTTATACTGCAGTACAGTAATGGATGGTGGTCGTGTATGTACCTGTGTTGTTGAGATAACAGAAAAGCAAGGAATTGGAGTTTGTGGGTTATTTGGTTTTTTTTCTAAAGTCTTTTTTTCTGAATTTTCAGTGATTTTAGTGTTGCGCACTTTGGCAGTGTTATTACAGTGTTATTCCAGTGAGGGAATCACTGCTCAGACTTGAATGTGAGATTGTGCAATATCATCAGGGTTTACTTTACTACAAAGTCAGAAACTCCATGGTGACAAGGGTTGCCTTTGTTAGGATTCCACCAGATTGGTTTACAGAGAGGCACTATTTCTATGTTTTATAGGCTGAAAATGAGTATGTGTATACGTCACTCTTATAAAATAGTTCTGTTCTTTGGATTTTTAGTAAAAAGCGTATTGGGCTGATACCTTCTGTTTATTTTGCCTCATACCCTCCTGAGTAGTACTATACAAATTATTTGAGTATTAGCCAGCTATTTGGTCCTGTGTTTTGGCAAAAATACTTAAGATGCAACATCCAACTGGTGTGCATAGATCCCTTTTCCTTTGGAAAAAGCTAATGCAAACCCAGTCCCAACAAGAGCTCAGAATCTTGTTTTGCTTTGTGATGCGGCCTAGGTGAACTTGTCTAACTTATTATGTGAAGTCATGCAGCTAGTGGAGTTTATGCACTGGTTAGAAGTACTGTTTAGGCTAGAAACTTCTTTTGTTAGCATTGTCAAAGGTGTCCCCAGTTTCTGTGGTCTGTACCTCTAGATAATGCAGTAGCAGCCTTTGCTGCAGTTACAAAAAAAAAAAAAAGGAAGACCAAGAGCAAGTGGCAAGGCTGTTCAAAATGCATCAATTAGTGGGAAAAACAGGGAGGAAAAACTGCTTTGGAGATACAGGAAGCAAAATCGCTATATTTAATCAATGTAAAAGCCATCATGGCAGTGGTGTAACTTAAGAATACAGGGTAGTAGTCATGCTTTAAAAATAAAAATAGGGGCTTCAAATACTTTGTGGCAAAAGAACTTAAAGTGCAGAGGTTTTTTCCCTTTTTATTTATTTCTGTATAAAGAATTGTATGGAGCATTACTTTCTTTCTTTCTTCCCACTTCTTTGTGGTTGCATTTTTACAGTACTGAAACGAGTAATATTATCTCTTGGCTGTAACGTTAGGTAAAAAAAAATAATTTACCTTAGTGGTGTATCTGTTAAGAATTTAAAATGAGCTATGGAGGATCAGGGTGTTCCTCTGCAAGTTCCCTGGGAAGACCTTGAGAGCATCTGAAGTCCTGAAGCTGATAGTGTGATTTTGATTTTTCAGGACTTGTACTGTGTTCGTAGTGACCTGGGGAACCTGCTCAAAGCCCTGGGTCGCTTGGAAGAAGCCAAGGTAGGTGTTGGGTAGAATACATGTAAACGTCAGTGTTTTGAAAACTTGAACTTTGCACCAAGTCTTCAAATCTGCGGTGATCTACAGTCTGAGAAACTGCTGAAAACTGAAGGCACTGAAACACCCCAGAGTAGTTGCAGGGAAAGATATGGCATGTCCATGTTTAAAAGTTGGTTTAAGTCAAGAAATGGAACGCTACCAAGCCTTTCTGCTGAACTAGACTATCTGATACCATTCTGAAGTTTTGGGCAGGGGCTCCATCATGCTCTTATCTGGAAATAAGTAACGGTCCTTCAGATCTGAGGCTTGCCTGCTGGTGCCAAGCAGAGAGCCTGTGGTTAGCTCAAGATCCCTGTTCGATGCAGGTGCTATTGAAAATGCTGCTCTTCTAAAGTCCTTTGTGGCTTGTAAGTGGAGAAGAAACGTATCCAAATGTTACCTTGTAATATTGGCTTTTAAAGATTTTTATTCGTTTAACTTTTCCCTTCCCTCGATAGTGGAAGAAAGGCTAGTAAATGATCAATAGCTGCAGTATGCCAACTCCCTGGGTATCTTTTCTTCATGTCTTCCCTCTCCCCTCCCCCAAAATAAAGAAATCGGAAGGACAAAGCTGGTTTGTTTGGGAAATGAACTGATCGAAAGAAAACTTGCTGTAGTAGAAAGGTGGCTTCTAGCAGTCTTGTGTTTCCTAAACTGAGAATTCGAACACCAAGATGAGTTTAAAATTCTTGGCATGTTAAAACTTGGATTGCACAAAGAAATTGTCTTGTTACAAGCCACCTTACGCGTCCGCGCTGCAGGGGTGAGGAGTGTGGAGAAATCGGAAACACTCTGGACTCCATGTCTGTCACTCCGAGCCCCAACGCGCATGCTAAAAAGTGGAGTGTATGAACAGCGTAGCTGTCTGTTTGGCTGCAGCAATCTGGGCGGGGGGGGGTTACCATCTTTACGGGGTAATGGGGGTGCAGGTTCAAAGTTCATAATTTCTTTTTATTTCACTTAACAACTTGGATGTGTCTGTTGTCCGAAGGCAGCCTAACTGATTTGGTCAAATCCAGGTTGAAAATATTTAGTAGCAGCATTTAGAGTTCAAACAGCCTTTGAGACACTTGGTTCTCAGCCCACCAAGCGGACAGCTAACATGAATTGCACTTCACTGCAGCTTTAGTGTTACTGGTATAGGCCAAGACACTGCGCCTGCCGTAGGTTGCTGACTTCTTTGTTTCAGAGCTCTGGAGACACCTAGTTTGAAAGTGTTATTCCGTTTTGTGAGATCTTAATAAATGAGGAAAAACATCTTGAGTAAATTGCAATGTGTTTCTTTGGTTATCAGTCCATTTGAAAGATCAAGCCAGCAGATTCCTTACAGTTTGAACTAAAATTTAATTTCTTTGTAGATACTTCAGAGCCTTTCTTCCAAAAAAAAAAACCAAACTGAAAAAAGTCCCTGCTGTATGCAATTGCCCTGATTAACCCTCTCCCTTCTGCATGTCTCCCTTGTTACAGACAGATTGTCCTCATTTCCATGTGTTAAGACATATCCAAAAAATGCAATTGCTTTGTTGAACTCTTACTAATGATCTTGTTTTATTTTCTCTCTTGTTTTTGGTTTTTCACCACTGATATTGTATTTAGAAGGTTTCAGGTGGGTGAAACCTCCTATTCCATGCGTAAGGTGCCTCGCTGAAGGGAGCTCGAGGCCTGGATCTAGGGCAGACACACACCTCCTCCTCCTCTTCCAGCAAGGAACGCACCGAAAAGTCACATGATGAGAAATATGGTAACGGGTTTGTAACTGCCACAGCAAAACCATTTGCCTCCATGCCTGAATCTTCTGTCTTGTGGCTTCAGAAAACAGCTTAAAATATTTAATTACAAGCAAGTAATGTAAGAATATTTTATACTAGTAGCCACAAATTCTTTCAAAGAAATAAAGTAAAAGTAAATTTTATTTTTTTTTTTTAAAGAAATAATTGGAGATAGTTAATAGTAAAAGCTTCTAACTCTTCTGGTTGTTCATTTTTTTCCTTTTTTCTTCTTTGTTTGGATTGCAGCGTTCTGCTCTTCTGATGATGCGCTGTGATCCTGCAGTAGCGCAAAGGCTGCGCAGCGGTAACGCGCATTGCGTGCGATTAAGCCCTCGTGAACGGTTGACTAGATGATTAATCTTTGATTGGGTGACTGCCCAAGCTCCAGGCTGTAGCCTTTTGGATAAAATTGGGTTGTAACACATTTAGAGTCCAGACATCAAATTTAATAAGCAAGTGTTTGTATAGGCCTGTCTGGTAGATTAATAATTCTGGTTGGCCGTTCACTGGACCTAGGGCCAATGGGTAGAGCCAAGCAGTCCGCAGCGATAGCGTGGCGCCGTGCTGTTTAGGATGCGCAGCGATTTCTTGCGCTTGCATTGCAGGGACCTAAACCTTCATGCAATCCTGTCATTTGAGGTTTTGAAGCTGCAGGTGATGGAATGCGTTTCAATAATCCGGGAAGCACGTTTGGGTTGACAGTTTGGATCCGTCGTTCCTCTTGATGAGGACAACTAAAAGTGAAGAATGGCTTCATCTTCCTCAGTAGTTTTTCTAACTTTTTAAAGTAATTTCAATCTGGTTTAGATATTTCACAATTTTATAGTTTTGTTTCACAGCAAAGTTTTTGTTACGTAGTCATTTTTGGGGTTTTATGCACTTGGTGGCAGGTCTTTCTGCTGAAGGGCGTGAATTATTTCTCAGGTGATCTCTGTAGTGTCCTGGTGTTTAAAATCATGTTGATTTGTTACCAGCATAACTGAAAAATGGTGGGCTTGCACCTGGGTTTTGGTTTGCGCTGGCGCAGGATCAACAACAGTTTGCAGCGCATTAGTTTTGGCGCAAGCTAGCCTATACTGCAGGGTCACTTTTGGCTGGTTAGAGAAGGCATACTAACAATTTTTTTTTCTCATTTTTTTCTTTTTACAAATATTCCCCTTCCCTTGTATCTCTCTTCTTTAACTGTTCCAAGGCCTGTTACTTAAAAGCAATTGAGACTCAACCAAACTTTGCAGTGGCTTGGAGTAATCTTGGCTGTGTATTCAATGCCCAAGGAGAAATTTGGCTTGCAATTCATCACTTTGAAAAGGTAACGATCTAAGCCAGTCGGCTTCACTGCTAGGTTTTATTGCACATGCATCTGCTTGTAGAAGATACAAATATTTTGATCAGCAGAGAACGTCTTATGAGCCTGTTAACTAACATCCTACATTAATCCTTTGGGGTTTTTTACTTCCTGATGGTTCACACTGCCTATGGGCCACTAGAGAGATACCTTTAGAATTGCCCTAAGGACTTCACATACACGTCAAGTATAACAAAATTCAATAAGTTGTTTACAGTCCTTTTCTGGAATAAACTTTTTCTTTTTTAAAATATGTAATTTGACAGGAATAATGTTTTGCGTGTTTTGTGTGTGTGAGAGAGAAACAACTTTGTGCTTAAAATCATTTTGCTATTGTGATTTTTTTTCAGGTATTACTGTTCTGTGAGTAACTGAGGAGAACAATTTTAAGTCACACAGTAATTCCTCTTCTCCAGGATAATTTTTCACCACTGTTGTTTCAGACTTCTTTAGATTGCTGTCATTAAGTAGTTATCTGGTACCTTCTAGTTAGTTGGCATCTTCATTCAGTTTGTACTCATCTCTTAAGTTTCTAAAGTGACCTAAAACTGGATTTAGGATGTGGAGGACAGTATTTTCCTCAAACCAATTTTTTTTGTTCTGTCTAGTTAGTGATAGATTTTTGAATATTTTAATTTGTATGTAATAGCTGGCATAAGAAAAACTGTAGGTGTCTGGTCTGTCAAATGCTGACATCTAGCTTATTGCTGCATCTTCTGTAACTTTAATGGTTGTTCAGTTTTTTGCGTTTTATTAGTTTTGAAGGGAGTGAAAATGCTTGGGTTTTTTAATTAAATGTCTGCTGAATTTTCCCTACATACATGATGTATTTTCTCTTGCTCTTGTAAAACTGTCTCTGTTTTCATGGGCTGCTAAAGTTTTAAAATGCTGTCTTACTTTGCAGTAGATAAAGGATATGGATCAGGTTTTTTAGCGCTTTCTCCCCTAAAAACAAATTGAAGGCAGCGTAGCATGGTTAGGCAGGAGTGTGAAGTATGATCAGCCTAACATGAAATAAATGTTGAACGCTTCATTCTGCAGTAGTTACAACTGACTAGGTAAGCAAAGGTGTAAATTTGAAGGTCTCGCTTCTGCAGATAAATAACTTTGCTCTGTGATTGATTTTTAAAACTTTTTTCTTCCTTACCGAGTTATTGATAAAGTTTTAGATGCTTACAGATTGGTTTGTCCAGTTTAACAAAAAAAAAATAATCCTAAAAAACCTCAACTATCTTTCATTGTGGTTTTGTGTTAATGTTCAAAACTCTTACTTCAAAAATATTTTCAGGCTGTAACACTTGACCCAAATTTTTTGGATGCTTACATCAATCTGGGAAATGTCCTGAAGGAGGCAAGGATATTTGACAGGTAAGCATATAAGCGGTGTTGCTCTGTCAGATTTATGAAGGTATAAAATTGGGTTCTTGATGTAAACCTCTTTGGGCAGTATAGCAAAGACTTCTGTAAGCTAAGCAAGCAAATGACTTTGGAAAGCATACAGACAAGGTCACTGGAATTGGGAATGCAAGTCCTGCAGAAGGTATTCCTTTACGTTACTTTCATGTACTTAAAAGATAAAAATGAGAGTTTCTGAAGGTACCAATTAAAATAGACCTGAAATTGTCCAGGGACAGGTGAAAATAAGATGCCTGAGAGACTTGAACCCTTGAGTTTTTTGTTCTCATTATGTGATTCAGGGCATACCCTACAAGTGTTTCTCTTCCACTGTTTCCAGGTAAGACAAGCTGAAATGCTGAAATTCAGCTAAGCATCTGATTGAATTCAGTGATTTCTCTTTTACCCACAAATTACTGAGCCAAACAGGCATATTTCCTCATTGTAGACTTGCCATCACCTTCTCAAGAATTTACTTACTATGTTATACTATTGTGGTTTTTCTAGAAATCAAATTTGAATACATCAGTCATTTATTTACATGGTCCTGTAGGAGTGATAAAAATCTCAGTTGTGAACAAAGTTTGAAGTACATGTGTTAGCTTAGTGATGAGAACAAGGACATAATAATATGATACTGTTTATATTGTTACAATTGAATAATAAACTGGGAAAAAATGGAGCAACGGTCTCTTGCTTATCCTAGTAATAAAGAGTTTTTTAAAAAAGTGGATGGAAGCTTTACTTTGTTTCCAGAAGACTTATCGGGTGGAAGGAAAACTCTTTTATGAAGTATTTCTTCTAATCTGCTATTCGTTACAGAATTCCGCATAGATGTAAGATCACATAAATAATAATAATTCATGCCTTGATTAGGCTTCTAATTCAGGCAGTGCTCTTCTGTGCTTTCAGTAGCACCTTACAGGACGGGTTTGTGCGCATTAGTAATACATATCCCTTGAAGTTTGTTTTCTAAAAATGTAGCTCATTTTTATGGCCAAAGTGTATATGATTGCAGTTCTGCAGATGATGGATCACCTTCTTTTTCTCGTTACAGAGCTGTAGCAGCTTATCTACGAGCCTTGAGTTTGAGTCCAAATCATGCGGTTGTGCACGGCAACCTCGCCTGTGTGTATTATGAGCAAGGACTAATAGACCTAGCAATAGACACCTACAGGAGGGCTATTGAACTGCAACCCCACTTCCCTGACGCCTACTGTAACTTGGCCAATGCCTTGAAGGAGAAAGGCAGTGTAAGGAGTAATTTTTTCCTTCTGAACATGTTCACGTGTTTATTGTAGACACCAGATGTCACCAGCTTTATTAAGATGGGATGTTACCCTCAGTTAGTCATAAGGAAGAATAATTCAGGAAATCTGCACCTTCAGCCTGTTAAAAGTGATTGTATAATGACTACTTGTAAACAGCACTCTAAAAACAAGTATTACCATATTAACAGTATCCCTTTTTTGAAGGTGGTAGAAGCAGAAGAATGCTACAACACGGCTCTTCGACTGTGTCCCACTCATGCAGATTCTCTCAACAATCTAGCAAACATTAAACGGGAGCAGGGGAATATTGAGGAAGCTGTCCGTCTTTATCGGAAGGCACTTGAGGTACAGCTGAACGTGGTGAGGGAGAGGTGGGGGGTTGAAGTTGGGAATGTGAACTATGACATAGGGGTTTTTTTTCCCCTCTTCATTTGTCTGTTCAGAGACCTGTGTTGTATAAAAAAAAAAAAGAGTAAAAAGTGCGCAAGTGTTTTTTTTAATATGACCTACTTGGGGCATTTGAGAGACAGGTTCTGCTTCTTTTTTCTTGCAGGTTTTTCCAGAGTTTGCTGCTGCACATTCAAATTTAGCAAGTGTTCTGCAACAGCAGGGAAAGTTACAGGAAGCTCTGATGCATTACAAAGAGGCTATTAGGTAAGTGGGTACTATCCTAACAGGGTGTGCCATTACATTTGTACAGAAAGTGACTTAAGAGTAGCGTATTTTAATTCAGATAGTTGATTTGCAAACTAAAAAGTCTGGGTGAGAGTGGTTCCTCATGGGGGAGGAGCTTTTATTGTTCATGACACACTTTTTTTTTTTAATACACATTTTTTTTTATTTTTATTTCTCAGAATCAGCCCTACATTTGCAGATGCTTATTCTAATATGGGAAATACTTTGAAGGAGATGCAGGATGTTCAGGGAGCTCTACAGTGCTACACCCGTGCCATTCAGATAAACCCAGCTTTTGCTGATGCCCACAGTAACCTGGCTTCGATTCACAAGGTATCACATGCAAATGATTTGCTCTTAGAGCATGGCGGGGCACTGTGAATACTTATCCTGAGTA
>VZTM01019879.1:60241-78267 GCA_013400555.1 Jacana jacana | reverse complement strand
GTGAGTGAGGCAGCGGTGGGTGGGAATTGAGGGTGAGGGGGGTGGTGGTGGGGGTCCCCGGTTTCCCTCTTCCCGTCGTGGTGGTGAGGAGAACCGTGGCGGCGGGTGGTTTGGGGGCTGTGGGAAGGAGGCGGCTGAGGGGAAAGTTGGGGAGGGGAGAAGCTGTGGTGGCCTGGCGATCTGCCAGCGAGCCTCTTATCCAACCCCCTCCCCGTCATCGAAGTCGTGGAAGGCGGTATATTCTTATAATTTGCTGTTTACGTATATTTTCTTTTCCCCCCCTTCTTACTTCTACAGATTTTGGTTAAAAGGGCGCTAATCAAGATGGAAATGGGGGTTTGCTACCTGTGCCCCTGGCAGGCTTCCGCGGAGGCGGGGGAGAGGATGGCTTGTAGCACTCCAAGATCCTTGATGCCAGCACAGGTTGCCCAGAGAAGCTGTGGCTGCCCCATCCCTGGAGGGGTTTCAAAGCCAGGTTGGAGGGGGCTTGGAGCCGCCTGGTTTGGTGGGAAGGGTCCCTGCCTGGGGCTGTGGTTGGGAACTGGGTGATCTTTAAGGTCCTTTTTCCAGCTCTGACCATCCCGCGACCTGCGGGATGTCACAAACCTTGTGAGCTCTGGTCGGGGCACACCAGTAGTTCCGTGGCTGTGATGCTCAAGGAATTCCGTTGCGTAGAAAACAAGTGAAACAAATACCTGGAATCGCCAGCCCGAAAGGGGCGGGAGGTGGAACTGGAGTTTGAAACCCAGCTAGACAAACTGAGGTGCCTTTCAAAAAGCGAGGGCTGGCGGCAAACACTACAAACTGGACTTTTTTTTTTAAAAAAAAAAAAGGCGTATGGAAATAAGAGATGGCTTAACAATAACAAAAATTTGGCCCTAGGCTGCAAAACTGATGTGGGTTTCGCTTCAAAAGGGTCAACTTCAGCTAATAACGGGGTATCCACGGAGGCTTTTTATGTTGGGTCCGCGTGTCCTCAGTCTGTGATGGAAGCAAAGCAGAAATGAGCGTGTGTGTGCTGGGTGTGAGGAGACAAACCCTGTTTGTCTTGGAGTAAGAGCTAGCTCCTCTCTAGAGAAAATGGCATCAGCCCTTAGAATTTGTGAGCCCTGAGTCAGGGGGTGGTTGTGGGAGGGATTGGTCACCTTTGCCATCACGTATCTTCCTTAAATAGCGTGGTAGCAACCGCTGGAGCCTGGAATAACATCTTGAAGCAGTGGGTCAAGGTATACTCCCAAGTATGAAATAGTGATTCTTGTCTCATTGCTTGTGAAATGTAGGATTCCCCAGCCTCTGTTTATGCCATTCTACTGGAATCAGTAGAATTTTTCAACTGGAGTGGTAATGGTGGTGTAAGAACACCTCAAAGTGAGAGCGAAAGGTTCATTAGTTACACAGCTTCCTTCCTTTCCAAAAGAGTCACCATTGTACGTACAGAACTTCTGTCTATTTTTTTGTTTTACCAACTTCTTTATTGGTTTGTTGGTTTTTTTTTTGGTTGGTTTGTTTGTTTGTTTGTTTTTTTTCCCCCAGCAACAGCGGATTCTTTAACGATTAATCTACAAACGGTGGTAAATCTGCGAGTTTTGGGATATACGTTTAAGTCATCCGTGTGGTTTTACGTCAGGATTGCATAAGCCCTTGGCTGTCCCCTTTTTATGTAATGTATGTTTGTAGTTTGTTTTAAAATGTACAAATATCTTTTTTTTTTTTTCCACTGCGTTGCTTCTCCTCAGATGCTTCAGATTTGGTCTCTCCGTTGCCCTCTTGAGTTAAAACCTTGTAAAACACTGGTTTGGCAGCTGGAGCCAGCAGAACGTTACGCATTTCTCTTTCTTAATAACAGTCTCCGTAACGTCTCGGGACACGCTCTTTTCCCGGTAAGTTAGTTGGAGCCTTACGCCACTTTGGGAGGTTCTGCTCCCTCCCGGTGGAAACGCAAGAGCCATTTGTGCTGGTGAAGTCCGTCAACGTTGTAAAGGAACTCGATATTAAAAGTTACTGACAGCTTAACTTCGGCTCTGTAGAACCGCCGGGTGCTTTAAGACGCGTTTCAGAACTCCGTGTATTTGATTGCCTTAGTGAAAGGACAGAGGGGGGGTGTAGAAACAGTTGCATGATCTTTTCAGCAATGCCTGGTTTTGGGGAAGAAAAAAAAAAAAAAAACCAAAGAAGAGGGGGTAAAGTACAGGTTGATGTAAGTTTATAATTTAACTAGTTTGCCGCGGAATTGTTTATTTCATAAGTTTGTACGGAGATCCTGCGGCCTAAAAATGCTGGGTGGGTATTTTGAAACACCTCAGGCCCCTTTTCTTGCAAAGGCAGCTGCCTGCTGTCCCCTCGAAGCCGTGGGTGGGTGCAGGAGCAGGCGTCTGCCGTGCAAACTCCCATTAAACCCAACCTGAATGCGCTCACAGCGCTGTGGAATTCCAGCGCCCGGCAGCTCTCCCGGCTGGCGAAGGCCTGGCATGCTCCCTGCGGTGCGTGGTGTGGTCACGGTGTGGTGCTACCCTCGGATTCACGCTGTGAAGCGGCCCCGCTCCTCGGCTGTCGCAAGCGGTGGAGCTCCGGTAACTTACCTGGCTCCCCGCCACGGTACCCGCTGACTGTCTGGTTTGTGACATTCAATACTTGGCCTAAGCCAAATGCTTCTTTCTAGCTCCGGTGAATTTAAGGGGGAGCGAGGGGTGCCCCTGTTCCCTCTAGTCATGGCTGTAGAGTGGTTACTTACCCCTTTCTCCGTTAAATCCAACATTGGTGGTTTTGGCCAGAAGAAGCTACAACTTTCAAACGCTTTGGAGCTGCATTGCAGAAGCTGCCGTGGTCATTAAGGTAGCACTAATTATCTGGATCATTGTCTGGACTGAAACCTCAGGTGTGAAGTCACTCCTATGAAGTGCTCCTTAGCCTCTCACCTGGCATCTGGGTGTCTTGTTTTGGGGCAACGCAGGGTTTTTTGAGCAGAGGTACGGGATGCGGAGCCGGAGGAAGCCACTTGCTGGGCTCAGCAGTGTTGTGGGGGGGTTGGGGGGCGGCAATGACCGACAGGCTGCCCTGGCTCAGTTATCACAGTGCTGATGCTGTCTCTTGTAAAGGTACAGTACTGTGATAACTGAAGGATGGTAGCCATCTGAGCTTCACGGGGGGCCCCACGCCGCCGCTCCTCTCCGCCCTGGGGACGGACAGACTGACACACCTACAGCCCAACGTCCTGCTGAAGTGGAGCCTGCTTGCTTTTACACGTACCCCTTTGCATAAAAGTCAGAGGTTAAGAAAGCTTAACGTTTTATTTGAATAAAATATTATACTTTATCAAGAGTTTGCCTGTTAATTGACTTTGTTGTTGTTGTTTCTTTGCCTTGGAAGATCTTTCAGAAATGCTGTGCTTGGGAAAACATCAGAAATGGTTCAGAAAGCAGGGTCCTGTGCAGCTTGGTGAGGTATGAAGGAGCGGAGGCGCAGGTCAGCGGGCAATATTTGGTACCAGGACAGACAGAAATGACTGTAGCAATGAAGAAAACAAAGCCCTTTTAAGGTATTTTTTTTTAATACTTCCTGGTAGAGATATCACAGTCTCGGCTAACTGGTCTCCTAACTCCTTTTTTTATATGTCTGTACGTGGAAATAGATGGTGGGATGCAGGTTATTTCAAGCACGCTGGGGCAGTGCAGCTGGTATGGCCCCTTGCGGGGTTTGCCTGGGGCTTCTCTGCCCCAGCGAGTGGGAAGACAGCAAATTACCCAGGTAATTTCTGTGGCAGTTTCATCAAGATACCTGGAAAAGGCCAAAGTTTTCGAGGAACCTGCTGAGCACCTGATTTTTGTACTGCGTGAAGGAAAGTGGCATGAGGCAGAGGGTGGAGGGTGTACTTGTCCCCGGGAAGTGGAGGGTGCGGGGCCGGGGTGCAGTGCTGGGAGAGGACGGCAGAGGGGCCCCGCGGGCCAGGTTGTGCTGGGGAGTGGGAAACCCCAGGGGTTTTTGGCATAAAGTCAGCAGAGATACAGACATGTTACTGTGGTGCCTGTTCCCCAGATCCGCCGCCCCTTCCAGGAAGCGTATGACCCTCAGGCTGCTGGCATCCTGGGGTGAATTAGAAGGGGGGTGGTCAGTAGGTGGAGAGAGGTTCTGCTCCCCCTCTCCTCTGCCCTGGTGAGACCCCATCTGGAATATTGTGTCCAGTTCTGGGCCCCTCAGTTGCAGAAGGACAGGGAACTGCTGGAGAGAGTCCAGGGCAGGGCTACCAAGATGATGGAGGGAGTGGAGCATCTCCCATGTGAGGAAAGGCTGAGGGAGCTGGGTCTCTTGAGCTTGGAGAAGAGGAGACTGAGGGGGGACCTCCTGAATGTTGATAAATACGTCAAGGGTGAGTGTCAGGAGGATGGAGCTGGGCTCTTCTCAGTGACATCCAGTGACAGGACAAGGGGTAATGGATGCAAGCTGGAATAGAAGAGATTCCAGTTAAATATGAGGAAAAATTTCTTCACAGTGAGAGTAACTGAACACTGGCAGGGGCTGCCCAGAGGGGTTGTGGAGACTTCTTCTCTGGAGACATTTAAAACTGGCCTGGACACATTCCTGTGTGACCTGATGTAGGTGTTCCTGCTTCAGCACGGGGTTGGACTGGATGAGCTTTGAAGGTCCCTTCCAGTCCCTGAGATTCTGTGATTCTGTGAGGCTGAGGCAGCAATTTCCAGAGGTCACAATTAATTCTCAACAGCGATGTTGAGTTGTTAACCCACTGGTGTTTAGAAAACTCTTCCTTCTGGGCTGGATGATTTGTGACTGTCCAGGGCCTTGCCCTGTGGTTCCCTGCACGGCCCTGGCTGCTGCTCTCTGCTCTGATGAGAGGACAAGGATCAGCTCCACCAGTGGTCTGCTCCAAGGTGACAATTACACAGTTTATGTTATTTCTCCAATCTTCTTTACTGGAAGGCACTTCTGCAGGCTGTGCTGCTGGCTTTGTCTCTTTTGACCCAGGGTTGGTGCTGTTACAGCCACAATGGAACGTTTTGCCAGTGTGTGTCATTTAAACGGGGGAAATTATTACTGGTGTTATGCTAGTGGCATGAGTCTCTTTCTGGAGGAGGACTCTCTTGTACTAGAAACTCTGCAAATGATAAAAGTGACATCCTGCTACCAAGAGTTTAAGTTCTAGATAGATGAAGATCTGAGCAGAGTCAACCCTCGGTTTCCTCTCTGCCTTTTTCCGAAGCCTGTGAGAACCCCTTTGGCCTGGGCAGGAATATGCTCATCCTAAAGACCAGAGGTGGACATCACCTGCAGCATTGTGGGTTACAGGATGAACAGGAGAGAGGAGGGCCTGTGAGATCCTGAAAGTGCAAGCATTTATAGGCTACAAGGCTGGATTTCATCTCTTTTTAGCTTATTTTGCTGTTGGTTTAGGAGTCAGCAAGCACTTAGTGAACATGCGTCCCCCTTCCTGGGAGAAGGGCAGGTGGCAGTGGAGTTTGGAGCTTGAAGTAGCTTGGAGGCAGTACAGAATCACAGAATGATAACAGGGTTGGAAGGGACCTCTGGAGATCATCCAGTCCAACCCCCACCCAGAGCAGGTCCCACAGGAACTTGCCCAGGCAGGTTTTGAATGTCTCCAGACAGAGACACTACTACCTCTCTGGACAGCCTCTTCCAGGGCTCTGCCACCTTCATAGCGAAGAAGTTCCTGCTCATGTTTAGATGGAACTTCTTGTGTATGTGTATGTGCCTGTGCCCTCTTGTTCTGTCACTGGGCACCACTGAAAAAAGACTGGTCCCATCCTCCTGACTCCCTTGAAGTATTTATAGGTGTTGATCAGATGCCCCCTCGCTCTTCTCTCCTCCAGACTAAAAAGACCCAAATACCTCAGCTTTCCTCATCACAGCAATGCTCCAGGCCCCTCATCATCTTTGTGATCCTCTGTTCTACTCTCTCCAGCAGTTCCCTGTTCTGGAACTGGGGAGCCCGGAATTGGAAACCAGACCTTGTGATCAGCTAAGTCCTCCCAGTGCTGCGCTGAGGATGGCTCTGGATGTTCACTGGTGAACATAGTCAGGGCGCTGACTTGTATTAGAAATCAGAAAAGTTCTTGTCCTTCCCACAGGAAATAAGATAACTACTCAGAGGCAGGTACAAGGTTTGTTATGGCCTGGGTCCAAGGAGTAAGGTTCCTCACCTACCCAGCCTCGGGTCAGGTTTGAGGGTTAATGACCAACCCGGTTCATTCAGCGGGAAGCGCAGCCCTGTCCCGCAGCAGGCGTTGAGGACTTGGGTGGGGGGAAGGAGCGAAGAGCCCGTTTGAGTGATGGGTGCCTCTGGCTTCAGATTGCGATTCTCGTTTCCTGTTACAACAAGTACAGCTTCGAGTTCTGGCATGGGACAGGAACTGAAACGCTCTCTGTGCCTGAAAACAACACCTCTCCAATCAGATTTGCTGGGAGCCTTTATCTCCTTCTCTGGCTCAGCAGACATAGAGTCCATCTCTTTTTCCTGTAGCCTCTGACTGATATCATAATGGGGCAGCCTTATTATAAATACTGGTGGGTTTGCTATGTCTAAATATTGCTACACGCAAACAATGCAACTATCAAGTCTTTTTTGGCAGCGGAGCACTTCCTCCCACGAACCGTGTTAAAGCCAGATGTAAACAACACGCATACAGTGACACTTCACACCGCTTTCTGCTCAAAACTAAGGTCTCTCAGGACCATCCGTTTTCTGATAAAACTTGCAGTAATTTATGGGTTTGATTCCAAGGCAAGGCAGTTTTCTGGTGACATGTCTCAGCTGTCATTCCAGATGGATTTGTTCTGACCCGCTGGTTCTCAGGCTTTTTCATCAGGAAAGTCCCTTTTCCCATCTGGATGCTGTCGCCTTCCCGCCCACGTTTCGCCGTAGAAGAACAGCAGTTCTGCTTCTGCGACGTCTCCTCGGGGCCACGAGGCTGCAGACAAGAAGGGCTGTTCTGTTCCTGGCTCTCGGCCACCAATCCTCCTTTTAAGGGTCGAAGTTTCTGCTCTGAGCAAGCTGCCCAGCCGCTATCGGCTTCAGACAACCGCGGGATGAAAGGCTTCCATTGTCCGCCTCCACTCAGCCTTGAAACCAGGTGAAGATGATGTTGCCTTTCCCAAAAAACGCTTCTTTAAAAAGAATTCCGCTGTTACTCATCAGCATGAAGCAGGGAATACTGAAAAGCTTCATTTTAGTGGTACTAAAAGAAGAAGAATCCTTCATAGAATCATAGAATCATTCAGGTTGGAAGAGACCCTTGGGATCATCAAGTCCAACCATCAGCCCTACTCTACAAGTTCTCCCCTACACCAGATCCCTCAACACCACATCCAATCTACTCTGAAACACAGTCAGGGATGGGGACTCCACNACCTCCCTGCTTCTGCTTCCCAACAGTTTCCAGCACGCAGCCGTTGTTTCAAAGTCCAGCGGCGCCCCATATGAATCAGACCGTGTTGTAATGACTGCTCATTCAAATCGTCTCTGGCTACTGCAGAGCACTTGAACTTTAGCCCAAGTCTTCTACATTAAACATCTTTACAAATCAAGTAGCCTGATTGCACTACTCAATGCATGCAAATATTAGATGTCCCAGAATGTATCGTGGTTTTAAGTCGGGTTAAGCAAGTTTTGAATGTGAGCCTGGCGGTGTTGGACAAAGTAGAATGGAAAAAAACCAAGCTGATGCAGACTCTGTGATCAGGAATGTCACCAGCTCAGCCATGCAGCCTTATTTCTTTGTGCAGGTACAGAGGTAGCTTCTTGGCAAGAAAGGCTCAGTTAGAGCCCCCTGTCTGCAAAATTTCACAGGCTTACCGAGTATTGCTTGTTCAGAACAAACATGCTCAGCTCAACCATGGTAATACTTTCTTAAAATTGTGTTGGAGCTGCATCCCCACTGTTCTCACTGGAGTGCTGTGATTACTTTCCCACTCCTGTTTCCAGGTGAGGGTCCTTTTCCACTCGGTGCAAATGCTGTGTAGTAACAACAACTAACACCTGCCTGTTACGGGGAGGAGGAGTCGCCAGGAGTACTGTGTGAGCACAGGGCGACACCATCATTTCTCCTATCTGCCTAAAATATTTCTGACTGTACCTCATGTTTTGGGTTAATAGGTAAACCCTGCATTTTTGTCATCAGCTTGATTCACAAGGGGAAACAGCAACTTTGATGTCTGGGGGCAAAAATACTTGTCAGGCACGGAGCATTTCAGTGTGTGGTACGGATCAAAGTTACTGCTGTCGTTTCTGTATCCAGGCAGATGGTAAAGTCAAGATTGTGCAACTTGGTACATGATTTGCTTTTCATAACACTTCACAGGAGCAGGAGAGGGGCATGGATCTCTATGTGGGTTAATACAGTCTTACATGAGGTCATGCATTTATGTTGGGGTGATGTGAAAAGCTTTCTGGGACCAAACACAGCTGGAGCTACAGGAAAGACCCATCCTGCAGGTCATAGGTCAAGTTCCAGTCCCCATCTAAAGTTCCTGGTTGACTCCAAGAGGAGGAGAGCTGCATTTAGTCTGGGTTTTTTTTGCTACACAGGGATGTGCATCTGACACTGGAAGAAGCATCCTTCAACTGTAGCAGAAAACGGGGGGAAAAAAGGTGTGATGCTGTTTGGGAGGGAAACAGCTCTTGGTTTGGGTGGTTCCCTGGATCTTCAGTCAGGCACCACAGCTTCCACCGTAGCTCAGGACGTGTCTCCAGTGCTGTGCACACACCAGTCTCCTTAAATTAAGGAGATCTTACCAAGATTTGGTGGTCAGCACTGCCGAGGGAGCACAGTGGTTATGGCGTGGCAGCTTGCAGCGCTGGAGGGGTGGGGAGGGTGGTTATCAGCTCTCCTGCTGCCAGTTTGTTGCCTCCTCCCTACAGTGAACGTGAGAGCTTGCTATCGACTGCCCTCCATTTTAATTAACTCCAGAAGCAGGCAAAGTACACTGAATAATTCAAGAGAGACATGTGTTTAAACATTTGCACAAGCTGTGGATTCCTCCTGCCTAAAAATAAGTCTGTGAGAGAGCAAATGATTCCCACTGGAGGCGTTGGCAGATGGACAACAGAGCCACAGACCCCATCCCGACATCAGCATGTTGCTCCACCCAAGAAGGCACCATCCGGGGGGCTCGTCCTTGCTGCTGGGACCAGCCTGAGGCTGATGGTGGTGGAAAGTTCATAGAAATGAGTCAAGGGCTTGGAGGCTGAAGGGCAGCACCAGTCCAGGCCCAGGCAGATTTGGTGGGGCAGTAGCAAAGAGCTCATAGCGAAGAGCCCTGGAGAAAGGGCCAGGAAAGGAGTCGGTGGGGTCAGTAACAGGTCTGTACACCCATGGGTTTAATTGTCACTCTTGGAGTTCCAGGAGTAACTGGAAGTTACTGCATGTCTCCCCACTTGTGATTCTTGAGGAGAAAGAGCATGACTTTTAACAAAAACACACAAGCAAAAACATGAATGTGCAGATGCCCTTTAGGATCTTCAGTTTGGAGAGCCAGAGCAGAAGCGATGCTTGTAGAGGGAAGTGGATGAGGAGGAGTCAGTACCTGTCCCTGGTAAGGGCTGTGTCAGTTTGGGTGGGCACAGGTCGGCAGAGACGACGTGAGAGCCTCTGTGCTGATATTCCCTATGCACATCCAGGATTATCTGCTGAGTTGGGGGATTTCACCTACGGGTGCTGGCCTTAAACGCGTTGGCTTCGTGTTCCCAGAGCGATTAAAAAAGTCACCTGTGTATTGGAGAAGAATTTCCACCTGGTGCAGAACAACAGCAGTGTCTGAGGACAGCATGGGGTGCTGCCCCTCCAGCGTCTGAAGCCTTGCTGCACTCCAGTTTGAAATGCAGCGCTCCAGGGAACTCTGGAAATTAAAATTTCCACAGGCTTATTGCTCATGAAACCTAATTAATTTTGGATGTAAATATGACATGCTGCTGCGATTGCATTTGCGTCCCCGTTACAGGCAAACTCATTGCAATCACAACCCACATCGGGTGTTTTATCTGATACTAGAGGAGCACAGTATCTATTTAGCTCCTTCTTATTCTAAGGATTTTTCACTCTTTAACTCCTTTAACTCATCTAGGTTAAAGGAAACACGCCACAACCTTTTAAAACAACTGCATGAAATACAGCGTGTTTCACTTAGGAGGAAATGAGGAAAAACAGAGCTACATAAAATGGGAGAAGAATCCCACCCTGCTTTTCCCCTCCATAGGTTTCACGGAACAAAACAGCAACCATCAGGTATTTCCACCAGATCCTGTATTGCAGCCTGAGTGCTCTCAGTACATCTGAAACCCGTAGCTAACAATATCGAATCACAGAATCTTCATGGGTGGAAAGGACCTCTGAGATCATCGAGTCCAACCATACGCACACAAAAACCCCTACAGTCTTGGGCCTTAGAGTGTGCCCTGAAGTGCCACATCCACGTTTCTTAAATACCCCCAGGGATGGTGACTCCACATCCTGGGCAGACTCTTCCAGTGCCTGACTACTCTTGCAGTAAAGTCATTCTTTTTGATATTTAATCGGAACTCCCCCTGCCACAACTTCACACCATTTCCTCTGGTTCTGTCATTATTCTCTTGGGAGAAGAGGCCAATACGCTCTTCTCTACACCCTCTCTTCAGGGAGTTGTAGAAGGCAATGAGGTCTCTCCTCAGCCTCTTCTTCTCCAAACTAACCATGCCCACTTCCCTCAGCCTCTCCTCACAGGACTTGTTCTCCAGACCCCTGACCAGCTTGGTGGCTCTCCTCTGGACACACTCCAGCACTTCAGTGTCCTTCTTGTAGTGAGGGGCCCAGAACTGACCACAGCACTCAAAGTGAGGCCTCACCAGTGCCAAATACAGAGGCACGATCACCTCCTTCCTGCTGCTGGCCACACTATTCCTGATACAAGCCAGGATGCTGTTGGCCTTCTTGGCCACCTGGACACGTGGCTGGTTCATGTTAAAAGTCAGCTGTCCACCACCACCCCCAGGTCCTTTTCTGCTGAGCCTCTTTCCAGCCAACTCTTCCCCAAGCCTGTAGTGCTGCTTGGGGTTGTTGTGACTGAAATGCAGGACCTGGCATTTGGCCTTATTGAACCTCATACAGCTGGCCTTGGTCCAACGATCCAACTCGTCCAGGTTCCTCTGTAGAGCCTTCCTACCCTCCAGCAGATCACCACTCCCACCCAGTTTGGTGTCATCTGCAAACTTACTGAGGGTGCACTCAATCCCCCCATCCACATCACTGATAAAGATATTAAACAAGACTGGCCCCAAAACTGAGCCCTGAGGGACAACTGCTGTAACATTTGTCCTACCACAGCAGGACAAAGGCAGAGACTGGGGTGGTAATTCCTGAAGGTGATATTGCTCATCCTTAATGGGCTTGGGAGAAAGTTCCCCATTCCTCCAGATTTGGAGTTTGTTTGCTGTCCTGCTTGTGTATCTGAACCCTCCCTGCCATTGGGAGTGACGCCCATCCTGGAAATGTGACCTTAATTCTTTATCTCCGTGTGACAGAGGGAGGGGGAATATGGCAAATGCTGCATGAAAATGGCAGCTTTATGATATAGACCAAGGAAATGTCGTTTCCAAAAGCAGATGTGAGAAAGCCAGCAGCAACAGACCGTGTTTTGGAAGTTGTCCAAGCCAGGCTGCATGTGCCTACGGCCAGCGATTCGTTAAAGGCTTTAGGACACAGGTTATGTGTGTTCTCTCAGCCCGCTCTCGGATGCTGGACGCTGACCTGAGAAATGCCCTGCTCCGTGTAAACAAGCCCTGTGATCTGTGGACCGTGAGGGACGTGAGTCAACGTGGTGTATGTGTATCGTTACAGAAGAGCTTTGGTGACAAACATGGCATTTTCCTAGAACATTTAATTGTTGCTCTGCTTGAGGCTGCTGCTCCGCTTCATCCCTCCCCACCAGCAGACCCACCTCCACTTCCAGCTAGTACTAGGCTTGTAAAAGACAACGGTTGCACATAGGCATTTTTCTGGGTGATATACATGTATGTATATTAATGTATAGAGCTAATGTATAAACAAGTGCATCTGGCTCTAGTGGTGTGGCTGGCAGGCAGCCAGGCGGCAAGCGAGTACCTGTGAACTGTGCCAGCCCCAAACTCATCCTTCTGGAGATGCGGTGGAGAGCAGATGAGCTGAAGAAAATGCATTTTGAGGGGCTGGGCAGTATTGATTTGTCTTTGTGTATTTTGTTGGGCTGCCCGGAGCACGGTGGCACAAGGCTGACTTCAGTGGAGGGTGAGCCAGAAGTGGGATTTGGAGCTGGCTACCATCACCACCACCCTCACCACCAGCCTGCTCTGTTCCATCTCAGAGCAGCGATGGCTGAAACAAGAAACCAGATTTAGGCTGCACGAGTTGGAGCAGCAAAGGGGCAGTGTGGCTGGAGCTGCCTGGCAGAAAAGGACCTGGGGGTGCTGGTCCACAAGCGGCTGAACATGAGCCAGCAGTGTGCCCAGGTGGCCAAGAATGCCAAGGGCATCCTGGCTTGCATAAAAAATAGTGTGACCAGCAGAAGCAGGGAGGGGATTGTCCCCCTGTGCTCAGCACTGTGGAGGCCACACCTTGAGTCTGGTGTCCAGTTCTGGGCACCTCAGCACAAGAGAGATATTGAGGTGCTGGAGCGAGTGCAGAGGAGGGACACGGAGCTGGTGAGAGGCCTGGAGAATAAGGCTTATGAGGATCCATTGAGGGAGTTGGGATTGTTTAGTTGGAGGAAGAGGAGGCTGAGGGGAGACCTTATCCCTCTCTACAACTGCTTGAAAGGGCNCTGCAGCTCCATCCCCAGAGGGGTTCAGGGCCAGGTTGGATGTTGCTTTGAGCAACCTGGTGTGGTGGGAGAGGGCAGAGGGGTGGAACTTGATGATCTTTAAGGTGCCTTCCAACCAAAACTACTCTTTGCACAAACCCAGTCTCTGCTTCACAGGTGAACACGAGGTATATTTTTCAGCAGAGAAACCTGAACCAAAAAAAAAATAAAGGCAAATAATGCCATTGGTTTGTTAAGAGGATAACCAAGAACCAGAAAGATGGCAACGGGGACAAAACAGATGGTGAAGGCAAGCAGCAACATGAACATGCCCGATGCAGGACCAAGACACGGCGGCAACGTCCCCAGGAGCAAAGCGAGGCCAGGCCAGGCGCTGGCCAGGGAAGTCGGGAAGCGGAGTTAGGTGTCACCCCTCGCTCGGCTGGCTCCAGCCCCATGCAGGTAATCACACACACACACACACACGGCTGCTCAGCTTTCAGCAGCGGCTGCCACAGCACCCTTGGAGCAAGGACCGCTTTGGGTGGGCAAAATTTAATGTGTTTTATTTATTTATTTATGCATTCCAAGTAAATCTGGATTACCGCCATGAGGTCTCTCTCCTCCTCCAAACTGAGATCATTAGAAAGCCCACTTAGCTTAAAGAAGAGACAAAGAATTGAGCACCATATTTAGAAGCAGTTAATTACGAAGAAGCCATTCACACATTCCTGATGCCTCAAAATAAATTCTCTCACTTGCTGTTCCGGGCAGAGACGAGCACTCTGAAAACAGGGTCGCAAACAGGGTTTCGCACCCGTTGTGTGGAGCACAGGAAGTTTAAGATAAATTCAGCAGCAGATCAGATGAAAGGACATGTGCACTTGCATGTCTACTTATACAGCTCCCCTGGCAGGTCCCACCCCATCGCTGCAGTATCCGGGGGCCTCCCTGTCTCGGAGATATCGCAGGGTGACTTCACCCACAACAGGCACCCAACAGGGGCTTTGGAGCCCCCAGGGTTGTCACTGTGTCACCCCCTTTGCCTGACCCGACTCCACGCTGCCTGTACCTGCTCCTCTTGCTCCGGTGTCCTGGCTGCCCCCAGCTGCTCCCAACCCCATTGTGGGTCCTGCTGAGAGCCCTGCGTTGGAAAAAAAAACCCTCTGCATGAAAAAGATCAGTTTTGTTAGTCTTGAGGAAAAAATTGCTCCAGTTTGTAACTCCCACTTCCCCCCGCCTCCCCCCGGAGATGAAAACAGAAGAATGTTTTTCTTTGGGGGAAAACAAAGAAAATTAAAGAAAATATGAATAGCACTGAACACAACCCCACACTCCGCAGAAGAGCAGAGAGGATTCTTCTCAGAATAGTTTCTCATACTATTAGGATTTAAGGACTTGCTGAGATGGAAAGCCAGCGACCCGTGTCAGACGTTACACAGAGCCCGTGGCTTCATCGCTGCCTTCTGATTTTTGCTCCTATAAGAAGGATGCTAGTAGGGTTTTTTCCTTTTCCTAGGACTTTTTACACCAGTACTGACTTGTGCTGTTGCACTGCGAGAAGAATCAGGCTCCAGAAGTACTGCCTGGATGAAATCATTGACCAACTGAAACCACTTATTGTTAAATCAGATCTGTATAAAGGTCCGGTCAATCCCAAGCTGACAATTGAGGGAGTTGATTGCCCAGGTCTGTACACAGGGGCCCTCACTCTATCTTGAAATGCCACGGGGAAGAGGAAAAAAGAAAGGGTTTCTAAACATCTATCCTGTCCAAAGGTCTCAAGTAGTGTGAAAACATCACCATTTCAGAGACAAAGGTGACGTTTGGATTCACACCTTGAGTCTGGTGTCCAGTTCTGGGCAGCTCAGCCCAAGAGAGATATCGAGGTGCTGGAGTGAGTGCAGAGGAGGGACACGGAGCTGGTGAGAGGCCTGGAGAATAAGGGTTATGAGGATCCATTGAGGGAGTTGGGATTGTTTAGTTTGAGGCAGAGGAGGCTGAGGGGAGACCTCATCCCTCTCTACAACTGCTTGAAAGGGCATTGCAGAGAGGTTGGTGCTGGTCTCTTCTCACGGGCAATGAGCGATAGAAGGAGAGGGAATGGCTGCAAGCTGCAGCAGGGGAGGGTTAGGCTGGACATGAGGAAAAAGTTTTTCCCAGAGAGAGTGGTCAGTCAGTGGAATCAGCTGCCCAGGGAGGGGGTGGAGTCCCCATCCCTGACTGTGTTTCAGAGTAGATTGGATGTGGTGTTGAGGGATCTGGTGTAGGGGAGAACTTGCAGAGTAGGGCTGATGGTTGGACTTGATGATCCCAAGGGTCTCTTCCAACCTAAATGATTCTATGATTCTGGAAGTTTGAAAACCAAACTGCAGAGCAGGCGAGTAAGGGAGAATTTGTGCCTCTGTCCCTGCCCCTTCTTGAAGGAAGGCTACACAGAGAGAGTTTATTTGACTTTGGTTTGATTTTTAACTTAAAAACACCAAGATGGTCAAGTCTAGTCATCTGTATTTAGGCATTTATTTTGTGGAGGATGTCAGTGCATCCTGGAAGTTGCAAATTAACTAAGTGTGTAAGATAGAAATAATTCTTGAGAACCGTCGCTGCACCCCGGTACGGAACTTGCAGGGGAAAGAAAAAACCTGTTCTGCATCAAAGGCCTTTTCTGCAGCCCTTTGCAAGCCTGTTCTCTTTGTAGGCAGGAGAACGCGTTCAGCTACAGACACACGCCATTAATTCCTTGGGGAAAACCGCCGTGAAGGTCTTGATACAGAATTACACCCTTCCCGTCGGATGGTATGTTGTGGTAAAAGCAGGCCATGTCGGGTATAGGTTGGAAACCCTCCCCTGTTATTTACATAGTTCTCGGAGTCATTTTTAGAAGCACATTGATTTCATCCCAGTTATATGTCACAGACCAACCAGTAGAAATCAGCGGATACCGCTGTCCTCAAATTAAGGAGAAAAAAGCAACAAGCTGACATTTCCGGCAGTTTCTGTGAAAGTTTCTCTTCTTAAAGCGAGGTGTGTGAGCATGTGAGAAGTTCCTGATGAAGGACATGGCCTTTGGAGGCTTGGGTCATTCCTGGGCATGGTCTCAGGCTCTGGGCATCGGTTTAGATGGAGGCAGAGGTGAAGCTGCTCTCCTCTGAGCTGCTGCAGCCAGGCTAAGCCCCTTATGCAATCCTTCGTCACAGCCATCTCCTCGGCTTGGCTTCCATTTACAGCTTCAGGATTTAAGGACGTTTGCAGCATCGGTTCTTGTGCTGGGAAACGAGTCCTGCCTGCAAAGCACAAATCCACGGAAGATCTGGTACGTTATTGAGCACGAAAACCCGCCGAGGAAAACGGATTTCATCATTACAAAGGCAAAGCCAGGGAAAGGGCTAAGGAGAAAGCCAGCTAATCAATGGAAGCACGGCCCCTGCAGGCAGATCACGCAGACGGGGAAGAGGAGAGCAAGAAGAGGTTGGGTCTGAGAGCCCCGTGGCACAGCCACGTGTGTCTGCAGGGTGTGACCTCCCTCCTTCCAACCTCAGGCTCTTCTCTAGCCTGACTTAAAATCACCAGCGTGATGGAAACGGGGCAAGACTCCCAAGTGTTTTCCCTTGCACCCACAGCGGGTGGTGAATCCAGACCCAACGATACCATGTTGTTGGGGCGCACCCACAGCGGGTGGTGAATCCAGACCCAACGATACCATGTTGTTGGGGCGCACCTGCAGCGGGTGGTGAATCCAGACCCAGCGATGACTTTTCCTGAAAAAGGAAAAAAAATAATCCAAATTCCACTGCTGGTTCCTGGGCAGCTGCAGAGACAAGTGGGGAAGGGCTGGCTCCTTCCCTCCTGGGAGAACGGAAAAAATCATCAATGAGTATCTATCTTTAGCTTGTGAACTACAACCACCTGGAGACAGACAGAGAGACAGACAGACAGACACACGTGTGCGTTCACATGCAATCAGCCCCCGGAGATGAAAAGCTTTGGGTTGATTTCCCAGAAAAAAAGTTCAGTGAGCCCAGACAGATGACCTGTATCAGTGTGTAAACACTTGGGAACCTGCAAAGGGGCTCGCACACCCGCGCGCCGCCGTGCATGAGAAGACCTCGACAAAAAGATGTTATCAGTGTGCTCTGATTAGTCTGAATTACATGTTTTACCAGGGCACGCTCTTTTTTTAATGACCAATTCAGCAATTAGGATGATTCCCCCCCTAAAGCGGCAGCAGATTGGTTCTTTCACAAGAAAATGCCAAATAAGCGTGTGGGTGAGTGTAGGAAGGGGGAGATAATTTTATTGAACTGAATGGTTTCCTTACTGATATTGCTTCCACTTGTGCCGTTTCCTGTGACTTTGAGAAGGGTTTGAAACTGCAATGGAGAAACTGGTTTCTTTTCTGTGCAGGCGGCAGAGTTGTGTGTGTCTCCTCATCTTGGTGTAAACGCTCCAGTTGTTTATGTCAGCTCCTTCGCCTTGGTGCGAGGCTGGAGATGGGGCTGTAAGGGGGGGGTTCAGCCTGGAGAAGGTTCTGGGGAGACCTTGGAGCCCCTTCCAGTCCCTCCAGGAAAGCTGGGGAGGGACTCTAGGTGAGGGAGGGGAGCCCTAGGATGAGGGGAAAGGGTTTGATCCTGACAGAGGGGAGATGGAGCTGAGCTGTGGGGAAGAACTTGTTGGCTGTGAGGGTGGTGAGAGCCTGGCCCAGGTTGCCCAGAGAAGCTGTGGCTGCCCCATCCCTGGAGGAGTTCAAGGCCAGGTTGGAGGGGGCTTGGAGCCACCTGATCTGGTGGGAGGTGTCCCTGCCCAGAGGGTGGCACTGGGGGGACTTTAGGGTCCCTTCCAACCCAAACCAGTCTGTGATGCACACACTCCAGTAGCTCAGCCAGCACCACTGTACATCTGCGGAGATGACAGCCATGGTCTCAGCACTGGGGTGTGAAGACACCCCTGTAACTCCACCGCCCTCCCTCCAGCGCTGCCAGGAGACTCGCTGGTTTTTAAGTCCCTACTTTTAAACCTCCGAGCGCCGACCCGGGCATGGCTCTGGCCTCCCCACCCCAGCCCCCGCTCGTTAAAACCTTTACCTCGCTTTAGACCACCCAGGAGACACATCCATATTAACCTTTCCGTTTTACCGCTGACCGGGCTCCGGACACCTCGCTGAGGCCCAAGGCTGGGCCCTCCCCGCGGCCTCTGAGGGCCTGACCCGCCTCCCGCCGCCCCGCCAGACGCAAACCCCCTCAGAGCCGCAGCTC
>VZTM01019879.1:22117-60154 GCA_013400555.1 Jacana jacana | reverse complement strand
GAGCCGGCCTTTTGCCGAGCTCAGTGCGACGGGCGGGCCCGGGGGTGGGGGTTACGGTGCCGCGGGGCTCCCCTCGGCCGAGAGGGGCCGGAGAGGTTGGGGCCGGGCCCCTGCGGGCTGCGGCTGGGCTGGGAAGGGGTTTTTAGAGCCACGTTTGGAGCGAGGGGGCGACTCCTGAGCGGCCGCGGCAGGGGAGGGCCGGGTTGCGGTGAGTGGAGGAACAGGAATGAAATTACTCCCGTTCTGCCGGCTGGTGGGAACGGGTGAAATGACAAAAAGAAAAATAAAAAAGAGAAAAATGATACCTGGGTGGTCGTGAGCAAGCTCAGCACCCCTCGTGAGCTTACAGGAGTCCCTCGGCCTTCTTTGCGAGGGGAGATACTGCAGCTTTGCGCCTGGAAAAATGGATGGGGTCCAGCTGTCAGTCTGGCATCGGGTCCTGGGCTGGCGATGGAGATGCGTTTTGGATGCCTTCCAACTCCTCCCCTCAGCCCCCCGTAGGTGCTCCCTTCTCCCGAGGGTGGTGACACCTTGGTGGTCACCCCTTGGTGGGATCTCCCTCACCCCACAGAGGACGAGCAGGGCTGTGGAGCTGGCAGCCTGGCTGCTGGCAAGTTTTGCCCACCTTCCACCTTCTCCAGGCACCTAAAAATACAGTTCTGCTGTTTGGGTGTACATCTGAAGACAGTTCCGTGTGGTTTGCCTGGGTCCTGTTGAATTGGGAATTCTCAAAATAGGTAGAGAAAGCTTATATGTGTGAGGAGAACCGAGACAGATGGGTCTGAGGCGCATCGGCCCCGCCGTGAGGGTTGGTGGCAGGAAGACGACATGGTGGCAGAGGCTGCTGGGTTAAATGGACATTGAGCCTGCGCTTGGCAGGAGAGCAGCAGGGTGATGCCGGGGAAGCCTGTGGCCGACGGGATGGATTAGGGATGAGGAGGGTGTGTTTTGAGGCATGGAGACCTGGAGGGTAGAAAAATGCAGTGCAAGAGAGGTTTGTTGATTGGGGTTTGTTTTTTGGGGGGGGGGAGGAGGGGAAGGAGTGGAAATAATTCAAAGTTGTGTTGGTGTTTAACTCCCGTTTGCCCGATTTAACTCTTGCCCGTGGAAGACTCTCTGCGATGTTCTTCTGGAGCAGAATGTGTGTATCGTTGGGTCTGTGGGCGCCGAAGCTGGGTATTTTAGGTTCAGTTTTGCCCATATATGGGGAGCGGTAGGCATTTCCTCCTGGCACTTGTTTTTAAAAGGCGCAGGAAGTTGCACCTTGATCTGGGTTTGCGCCGGGTGACACCGAGACAGGTTGCTTTGAAACACGGAGGAGCCACTTCAGGACGCGCCGTGTCGGGCTGTTGCTGTCCTTTGTGGTGTCAAAAGTTAGTGACCGTGGGCAGGTTTTACAAGTGCTGCTGTCAAGATTCTTTTGGTGGTTCGGTTCTTAAATATCTCACTTACCTGACGGTCTGCAAGCCGCCTGCCCTGTGGAAGAGAGGATAAATGCACTGGGCTGGTACCCAGAGAAAATGCAAACGTTTGACCTTTGGGAAAGGTGAGGTGGAAAACTTGTAAAAATCCAGGGTGAGGGGGTTTAAATTTGCCCAAGAATGTAAACACAGAACTGGCACAGCTTTTAACTTTGTGAACTCCTGGAAGTCTCTGCACTGCAAAACTCTTCCAGAATTATTTTCAAAGTGGCCTTGTTTGAGAGGTAGCTTCTGTAAATAGCGAACTGCTGTTTCTGTATGTCCCAATTGACTGCTCTGTTCAATGAGTTTATTTAAAAGAGAGGAAAAAAAAAACACAGATGGGAAGCAAGATCTGGAGAGAATATCAAATAGAAAAGCTTTGCAAAGCAAACCTGTATCAATTGCAGAGCAAAAGGCTGAAGTGTGTGCCTGAAGGGCCACTGGAGAGACTGGGGGGGGTGTGAAATCAACATACCCTCTAACCTCCTTTTTTCCTTAGTCAAACAGAATGAGCAATTTCAACAGACTTGAATTCTTTTGCCTTACCTCTTGGTGGGCTGGAACCAGTCCAGGGTTCCTGGTTGGAAGAATAAGTGAAGCTAATTGGGTGAGTGTAGGTGGACGTCTCTGTAGTAGCTCAGCCTTGCAAATAAAAGACTGAATTCACAGAAACCAGCTTCCCTTTTTTTTTCTTTTACATAGAGAGGGGGGAAAAAAATCTTTCCATTTTTGTAGGCAGCATCCCGACAGCGGTGCCCGCTGTTGTGGCTGGGAAGATTTCACTTTCCTACCACAGAGCTCCCCATCCTCCCTCGATTTGGAAGTGAAATAACTTTTTTTGCTGGCAGAACTGGCCCCAGGTTTCTTGGCAGCTGCCTGCTGCCCCTGGGACCTGGTATGAGGAAGAGAGGTTCAAAATACAGCACAAACCCCAATGAAGAACCCTCCAATCTCTGTTATGTTGGGCTTGAATTGCACAAGACGGAGCTGCTCCGTGTTTACGTAGAGGAAGGTGTTTGAATTGTTTTGAGAGATTAGAACTTTTACACCTAAAACCAAACCCTTACGACTGGTTTGTGAAAAGGATTGTTATGGGAACCTATGAAGCAAAAAGTGTGCTGGGAGGCCACAATATGTATTGAAGGCCGAGTTGGGTCTTTGTTTCCTGCCTTGTCTCGTGCCAAACAGCAATTAAAAATGACAAAATGTTTTCTTTGGGTCGATAAGCCGGCAATATCCAGGTTGTTCTTTTGTAGCCTGTCCAACAGTTAGCAGTTTCTTAAAGGTCATGCTTTATTCCTGTAAACACGCTCAGAGTCGCTTTAGATCTCAAAGGACTTAAAATGCTATTAAATTTCAGGTATTGGTAATGGCAAACGCTTGCCAAATTGCTAGAAAATGGCTTTTAAAGCCCAGCATGTGATTCGGTCCGTTCGTACTCAGGGCCTGCCTTTTGCAAAGAAAGCTTTTTCATGGACTGATCCTGCTCCGTCGTGTTTATGGGGTGAGACAAATATGCTCAAACCTCATCAAAAAGGAAATTTGATTCTCTAGAGCGGCATTTTGGGGTGTTTGGCAGCTAAATTGTTACTTCCATCTATTGCTCTAGTTTCTAGACAATATGTGAAGTGATAGATGGGGGGGGGAGGATTGTCCTGCTCAGTCACTTGATGTCTTTAGGTACCTCATCCAGTATTTCTTTTCCTCTTTCACTTGATCCTTCTAAAAAACTGAAATGATGCTAAAAAGTACTAGATTACTGGAAAAAGAAGTTGATGATGGTTCTCTTGGGCAAATTGGTTGCGATTTGCTTTTGATTCAAATTGGAGGGGGGAAGTAAGGACGTGTGATTTAGTGGTTTTAATTTCCTGGCCCGTTGAGGACAGGTGGAGTTTTAAGGAACAAGTCCTGATGCTTTCTTCCTGCTGAAGGGCTTATGAAACTTCAGGCAGTTTTTGCTGGCTGGAATAATGCTCTTTTTCCCCTGAACTGGTTATATAAATGTAAAATAAGTTGCATAACTGATAGAAAAACTGAGCTACAGGACCTGGAAGAGCAGCTTCTGTATGGAAGAGTATAGTCTGTATCTCTTATATTGCATGGCATGACCTTTTTTCATCCTCTGATGCTATATGAGTTGTTTGATAACAGACATGAGTATGGTTTCTCTGCATGTTCTGTGATTATGTTCATACTTTAAAACAGCTGGCCCATTAAAATGACCTGTTAGATTTTTTTTTTTTCCCCCTGCAGGATGTGAAATAAAGGAAAAGAACTGGAAGTTGATGGAAAAGCAGAGGATGTATGCATCATCCCAAACTGAGGAGTGAGGTAGTGGTGAAAGCCTGGGAAAAATCAAATTGGAGTTTTTGTTGGAGGAGGATCATACCTGTGGAGGAAGGGCAGTTATAGAAGGATACAGTAGTTCAGGTTGGCAAGGACCTTAATGATCATCTAGTTGTAACCCCCCTGCAGTAAGCAGGGACACCTCCCACCAAGCCCTCTCCAACCTGGCCTTGAACCCCTCCAGGGATGGGGCAGCCACAGCTTCTCTGGACAACCTGGGCCAGGGTTTCATCACCATCACAGAAAATAATTTCTTCTCCAGATCTCAGCTCCATCTCCCCTCTGTCAGTGTCAAACCCTTCCCCATCCTCCTAGGGCTCCCTTCCCTCATCCAGAGTCCCTCCCCAGCTTTCCTGGAGGCCCAGGAGGGACTGGAAGGGGCTGGAAGGTCTCCCTGGAGCCTTCTCTTCTCCAGGCTGAACCCCCCCAACTCTCTTAGCCTGTCCTCCCAGCGTCTCTGTGGCCTCTTCTGGCCCCGCTCAAACCAAAGAATAGGAAAATCGTTTGGTATTAGAGTAAGTGCCTCGGTGTTGCTGTTGATTCTGCTTTGTCAGCAGTTCTGATAGTAAACAAACCGCCTTCCAGAAATACCATGTCACTGTTCTGCTGTAGCTGTGGAGCTCTCGATGCAGCAGAAAGGGCTGGTTAGTAAAGAAGCAGCTTTTACAGGGTGACTGGCTTCAGGAAGCTCATCCATCATAAATGCACGGTTTGGATTTCTACTCCACTGGAGCTGCTAAGAAAGGGAATAAATTTGATATTCAATGCTATATTCTCTGTCCTCTAAAGTGTGTAGGGTTTACTGCAAGTCAAGACTTCAGTTGCTTGCATGTGTATGGGAGGAGGGAACAAGAAAGTTGACAAAGAGAAGGGGTCAGTCTGCAGGTGGATGTGTGGATAAGGCAGCAATTGATGGCTTTGGGAGCCTTGGGTGCTTTAACTTCAGCTGTGTCACTGGCCAGTACCTGACTGTGGCTAAAGAATCTCTCTCTTCTTTTGACATCTTTTTCCTCTGCTCTCTGCTGGAAATGCTGCAATTCCCTCACCAAAAGCTTAATTCCTTTTCTGAACACACAGTCTAAGTGACAACTGCTATTGATGCTTCCAGGAGAAAACTCCTAAAGGGAAAAATGCCCGTTCCTCAGGCTGTGGTACGTGGTCTCCCTTATTTGCGGGGTGGATCTGAGGGGGGCTCTGGCTGTCGAGGCACCTAGACCTGAATATAGTGCAAGTTTTTCCCAATTTTGGACACCAGGTGCTGTTCAAGCCATTCCTTCAGTGTTTTCTTAGCTGTCATTTCCAGCTTTTCAAAGACTGAGCAGATTCTGGATTGCTCATCAGGTGGCCCCGTTGGAATTTAGCAGGATACTGGAATATTTAATTTTCTTAGCGGTACTCTCAATAATTACCCTTCAATCTGGGGGTTATTCTTCTGTCAAAGTAACTTTGCCAGTCCTTCTGCTTCAGATCTTTTAAAACAAATACATTTTACTGGCTGGGAGTTGAGATTGATGTAATATTGCCCCGTGCTGTTTTGAAAAGGAAAAAATTGCTGTTCAGCCTGGGAGGTTGTGCCTCCTTTCACCTTCCATGTCAGGGGGAAGGAGAGATTGAAGCCTTCTACATTTTTAGGCTGGATCTGAGACTTGGGCAGGGGAGTGAGGGAGGAAACACTTGCAAGAAATGTGTTTGTATGTGGACTCAGTTTTTCAGGACATTAATTTGGCAGAACTAACTTTTACACTCATTTTGAGACAGTAGCAGCACAAAGAGATACATTAAACAAAATGAACTTTAAAAGCCTTGGTGTTTGTACTGTCTAAATAATTTCCTCTTGCTTGCTGTCCATAAATACCTGTCTTGGTGCTCCTCTGGATTTTAGCAGAGTAAATGTTTTATAGTTAAAGCTGTGTTAGTTTGTAAGGCATTGCATGTTGGAAGGGGGTGGGGAAGGAAGTGTAAAAGTGTAAAAGAAACCATGGATCTTAAGTGTCAGATTAAGTTCAGTCTATTATATTTAAATCTGCTATTTTGCATAGGCTGTAGGAGGGTTTTTTGTCCCTAGGATGTCAAGCTCTTGCATCACCCGCTCAAGCTGGTGGCCTCCCGCGTGGAAATAAAGTGTGGCCACCCTCAGTTCTGAGGTTTTTGATGAACAACAGCTCTAAGGTGGCGTTTGCAGTTCACTCTCTGGTTTTCTTGTACACCCAGTGTCTTTCGTGTTTACTGAAGATGCACAAGAAATAACCTTTCACTTCCTGAGCACTTCTGTATTTTGCTTTTCCTCAAAGTATGGCAAAACAGACATTAATAATTTTGAAATTGCCAAAGCCCATCTGTTCAGAGAGTTTAAAAGTTCAGAAGAAGCCAGACATTAAATCAGCAGCGTCTCTGTGTGTTTGTCACCCTCTTGTCACCCTTGACAGCTCTATAACCTGGGCTGGGGTGCTCCCTTCTGCAGGAGTTACCCTTCCTCTCCTCGGAAGGCAGAAGATTACAAAGCCACTCTTGGCCTTTTTGCTTTTCTCCTGATGCTGATTTGTGTTGCATTTGTATTAAACTCTATATTTTTTTTTTCCCTTTTTGCTTTTTCCTGCTATGGATTTGTGTTGTGTTTGAATTAAACTGTATTTTTTTTTTTCTTTGACTCTTCTACCCTTCATTCTTGTTCTTAAGGCTTTAAGCTGGAGGGTGAAAAGGTGCATTTGAGCTCATTGTCGCAGCAGCAGCTGCAATTCCCCAAATGAGCACTTGCTGCCATTTCCTGTTTCTGATGGTAGAGTCTGTTTGAGTGGTCTGTTTTGTGGGCCCTGGTGGACACCGTGTTCTTCTGAAATGGTGTTAGAACCTTGTGACTTTCCTACCCCCCTTTGGTATTAGAAACATCAGTACCTGACTTCGGTAGAGAATGGCTTAAATGTATTTTATTTGACTTCTGTGTGTTGATTTTTAGGAAGTCTTTTAATAACTTTGTCCTCTAAAGACAGGAAATCGTTTGCCAGATTCTGGAAAGAGCTGGTGAAAAGGAGAGAGAAAAGGGGCCTGTCTGATCCCTCCTCTTTGCTTTTTTTTTGAAGGATTGTGACTGTTCACTGCCAAGAAAACTTCTAATTGTGCTCATTTCCCTCATGAAGAGAGCGCAGAGGTTGTGTTTAGTGATGATATAGAAGCAGCCCCCATAGCCTGATGAACGGGTTGTACGTGGGTGCAAGTGATTAGCAGGAACGTTTCCAGCTGGGACTGTCACCTAGAAGCCTTTGTCTTACCACCAGCACCACCTGGAAAAAAATCACCTTGTGTTGCTTTGTACCAGCACTTATTTTAGTAGTAATTGATGGCTACAAACACCTTTTTTATATAAGTGTGGAATTGATTAATAGAGGAGAAGGTGGGTTTGATTTCATTGTCGCAGCCACAAGTGGTAAGTGAAAGGACATATAGGAATGGCTGTAAAAAAAAGAGCTGCTTCTTTACAGAAGAGCAGATATCTGCTGCCAAATTATATATTCGAAAAAAGAAGAAGAGAGAGAAAGAGTCCTGTGGGTTTTACAGCCCTTTTGGCTTCCTGTTCATGTGACTTGTACCACGGCCAAGTTAGATCTATGTAAGCGAGACGCAAAAGCAAACAGAAGGCTCACTTTGCTTAAAAGATTTTTTTTTTTTAAAAAAAAAGAAGGCACCTTTTAAATGCTGAATACTCAGTACCTGCCAGCACAGCCTGAAACATCTAAAACCTCAGATGCTGGTCACGTTTGCTCGGCTACGGATTAACTGTTCGCCCTTTGCTGCTGTTGACTGAAAGTTTGCCTTGCAATAAAAGTGCAGGGTATCTCCAGGTCTAATCACACTGTGTTCCTACGAGTTGGCTGTCGAATTCAGTGAATAATTACATGTTTTTCTTAGCTTTGGGGGTGTGTGTGGAGGGAGGAGGTAAGTGGTAGGTATCAGCGAGGCCAGGGCTGCACGTGGCAGAGCACGGCAGCGCTCTCTCGAGCCACTTCTGTTGTGACATGTCACCCTTCAGTTGAGCAACTAACATGCTCTGATGGATACCTCTTCCAGCTCAGGAAACTTCTCATCAGCTCCCTCCCCTGCTTTCCACAGGAGTTTGAATGCTGTGTTGTCAAAATCCTGCCTAAGAAACCCCAATATGCTTTGAAGTGGAAGCGGTTTAACTTCTTCATATAGCCCAGCCTCCAAAATACACGATATTTTTCTCTGGCCTTGACTTGTAGCACAGCATATACCTCTTGACGTGCTTTTGTACGTCATCTAGCATACTGAGAAGCACTTATATAGAACCACCCTCTCGCCCTGGCTACTTGGAGAATTAATTTTGGGTGACAAGGTCAGGACCTGCTGACCTATAAATATAGATTTATAGGACTCTGCCTCTTTAGGGAGAGAAACCTGGGTCACGCGTTGCCTTCACCTCTGCTGTGCTGGCACAGCCTCCTTGCGTGCCTTGAGATTGTTTTGTGCTTTCTCTGATGAGCAAATTCCTTAGGGCTTCTTCAGTCCATTATGTTGTCGTTACTTAACTGCTTGATAAAGCTTAATTAGCAGTTAATGTAAACGGCTGTGTTTGTGTACATAGATGCTGCTAACTCCCGTTTGTCTTTGGAGTTCCCTGCAAGTTTGGTTTTGCACAGGCAAATCAGTGCCTATCAGTGGAGTTGAGTAATTACATAAAGAGCTTGATTTCTCCCAAGCTGTGTGGTGAGTTCAGCCTTCAAAACACAGCTGAGATGCAAACCACTGGCTCTTCCTGATAATTCTGCTGAAGCTGGCAAAGGCTTTTGTTAGAACTGCAACTCTCTTTTTGTTGGGTTTTTTTTTTCTTTTGCATGTCACTGCCTGGAAATAAGATCCACCAACGTTTTGGCTCACAGTGTTGAAGCAATTTAGTCAGCAGCAGCTCTGCATTCAAGGCTGAGACAGCTTGCATGTATGAACACGACCACTTGAGGTGAACCATCCTCCAGGTGTTTGCTGCTCCCTTTCTGGTGGAAGGTTCTGCTGCCCTCCCAATGGCTGAACCACAGCCGTTTCCTTTTCTTCCCAGCAAAGACTGGTAACTACCAGTAAAACAGTCACATCTTCACCAGCATGTAGTTCTGCTCACGGCTAAAGTAACTTTAAAAATGTTTTGGGGTATGTCCTAATGACTGGATTATGAAAATCCTCTCTTAGGTGGAGTTTAGAAGTTCAAAAGGGGTAGAGCTCAGCAGCTTTCCTGGACCATTTAAAGGTGTTTGATTTTTTTTCCAACCCTACTGCTGCTCGGCTTGAGAGGCAGGGTGAGTCGAGCGTGGTTTAATTAGCTGGCAAGGCCAACATAATGATCCTGATCATGTCAGCAAATCCTAGAATCACGGCATGGTTTGGGGCTGGAATGGACATTAAAGTGTGTGTCCCCCCCCCAAGTGCCACCCCCTGCCATCCCCTGGGCAGGGACATCTCCCACCAGACCAGGTTGCTCCAAGCCCCTTCCAACCTGGCCTTGAATCCTTCCAGGGATGGGGCAGCCGCAACTATTCTACTGGTTTTAGTGGGGCACCTTGTGGTATATTCTTGTAACGTAATTTGCTCAGCCTCAACCAAAGACTTAAGAAGAGGCTTAATAAGTTATCTCTGTGGTAGTAGAGATTATTTTTTCAGGACTTGATTTAGAATCAAGCTCTCCTTCAGGCTAGGCAATATGGCATAGGCCTGTGGAGCAGCAAGCAGTCTGCTCCGTGAACCGCCCAGTATAAAATGTGCTAATGTGGAGTTATTCCCTTTCCCCCATCTATCACAGTCTCGTGAGCTCTAAAATGTCTTTTAGAGGGGTAGGAGAAGGTTCTTTATTGTGAATTTGAACTGAGAAGCAAGTAATGTGGAGAAGCCTGGTGTAAGGTATGCTCTTCAGTAGGAAGCATTGTGCAATACATTGATGATTTAGGAATACTCTCGAAGAGTTCCGTCTGGATTTTGCATACTGAGTTCTGCATAAGGTTTTCTTCACTTACAGCCCAGGGACATCTCCCTGGTTTGATTTGCAGTCGATGCTGTTTGTTTCCAGAGGCTGTGACCTTAAAAAATTAACTGGTGGTTTTTTTTTCGGGTGAGTAATATAAGGGAGGAGGGGCTCATTCCAATTAATTTTGCAAGAATTCTGTATTCTTTTCTCTTTCATACTGTGATCTTATAGGTGTAGCCTTGTTCTAAGTCAAGGATATAGGAAAAGAAAAATTACTGTTTGACCCTGATTTGTTTTCTTTGAGGCAAAATATCATCTTATGCACAAGAAAAGTAATAACGTTTCCAATTTTTATACCAAATATTTCTTCTATGGTTAAGTGTCTGGAGCATCATTCATGTTGACACTTCAGTATTGTGAGGGTGGTCAAATGCTGGACCAGGCTGCCCAGAGGTGTCACAGAGTCTCTGCTTGGGAAGAGATGAACCGCCCAATTAGGACATCATGGGCAGCCTGAGCAGGGCTTGGAGCAGGCGATCTCATAGGATCATAGAATGGTTTGGGTTGGAAAGGACCTTAAAGATCATCTCATTCCACCCCTGTGCCCTGGGCTTTCCACCAGGCCAGGTGGCTCCAAGCCCCCCTCCAACCTGGCCTTCAACCCCTCCAGGGATGGGGCAGCCACAGCTTCTCTGGGCAACCTGGGCCAGGCTCTCCCCACCCTCACAGCCAACAAGTTCTTCCCCACATCTCAGCTCCATCTCCCCTCTGTCACGGTCAAACCCTTCCCCTTCCTCCTAGGGCTCCCCTCCCTCACCCAGAGTCCCTCCCACCTTTCCTGGAGCCCCTGGAGGGACTGGAAGGGGCTGGAAGGTCTCCCTGGAGCCTTCTCTTCTCCAGGCTGACCCCCCCCGCCCCCAACTCTCTCAGCCTGTCCTCCCAGCCGAGGGGCTCCAGCCCTCCCAGTATCTCTGTGGCCCTTTACTGGACCAGTTCCAACCGGTCCATGTCCCATCTCAAGAGGTCCTGTCCCACCTCAGCCATCCTGTGACAATGGAAGTAGCGGTTTAATAAAATTAACACCTCAAAATGCCCATTTTTAATTTAGTTTTGTAGTTGGATTTATTGCCAGATTAAATTTGTGTGTTTCAGTTCTCTTAAACCCCAAGACAATAACTAGTAAGGAATGGCTTGTTGTGGGAATATCTGTTTTGCTTATTCTGTTCCCATTCCCACATCTGTTTGTTCTCTTGTTACAGTAAACAGAAAAGAATCTACAGGATTTAAAAATGATGGGGTTTGGCTTCTATAATTTTCAATTAAGCTTTCATCATCCCCAGCCGACATGGCGGGGTGGCTCTTTCCGAGGTTTTTGTCAAAACTCCTTTTTTTCAGGAAACTGCCTGAAGTGTGTGTTGATAACTGTCAGAAAACTGAATTTAGAGCCGCTTAAATGAAGTCCTTTGCCCTCATTTCAGTCACTTCTGGTCACAATCCATCAGTGCTCAGAATTTCTTGAGTCTCAAAAATTGAAAAAACAGTATGGTATTTCTCTTGTGTTGAACACTTTAACAAGTCAAGTCTTAAATTATCATCAAAGAAGGAAAATAGAGCAGTTTGTCCAACTCTCTCTTGAGTCTCTCGGTGTGCCTTTGCCTCCTTGCTGTGACTGATCCGGAGATCAGGGCACGGGGATTTCTCTCTTTGCTGATCTTAGGAATTGTCGTCTTCTCATGGTGATTTGGTGGAAAGGGCTTGTGGTCTTTGTTTTGCTTGAATTTAGGTAAATTTGCTCTAGAGAGTGTTTCCTGCATGACTTGTTCCACTAGACTTTTCAGATTTTCAAAAGAGATTAATGTTATACCGAGCAGTGAAGAGGGGTAGGGGGAGAAAGGCTACTGGTTCTTGTTGGAAATCAGTGGATACTGAGGGTCAGCTTTCTGGTGGCTTGGTAAGAAAAGAAACCCCAAAATGAGAAATTTGAAGTTCTCATAACTCTTCGGTGTTAGATTAAGGTTAAAATTGTGCGTGAGCCCTTTGGGCAAGTGTGACTGAGAACCTCTTTTTCTGCTCAAGAGCCTGTGGTTTGAGAGGAGCGACGCAGGGTGGAACGGGCATGGTGTGAGCATCCTCCTTCCACGTGGGAGAAGATCCTGTCAGCAATCACTTAAATAGATGTCCGAAGGTGACCTCCCATCCTGAGTGCTGGCATAAGGCATGGTTTGGAGTGGGAAGGAGAAATTGTGGGGAGTGCTGAAATCCCCTTGTCCCTCCCAGAAGCCTGTAGAGGATGGAGTGCTGTTCTGGGATTATTGGCTGGGGTTGGGTGGGATCTGTATGATCCTCGGGACGCTTGAGAAGCGGGGCTGGGTGCCTCCAGCACGACACTGAGGGAGATCCAAAGGTGATGTTCCCTGGCTGGGGGGGTGGTGGTGGCGTTAGTCACGGTGGTGCACAGATGTGGAAGTGACAAGTCCCGTACTGCTGACTCGTAGAGTGTCAGTAGATTGACACCACACCAGGGGGGTTTTTTGAGTTTATTTCCCCTTAAGAATAAGGGAAATAATTTTATTTTCCTATTAGCATAGACAGGCTGTGTCTCGAAGGGTGTAGAGAAGCGCAGCAGACTGTTTTTTCACTGCAAATAACCTTGGAGATGAAAGATAACCGCTGCAGATGTGCCAGAGTCACACAGATAAGCAGAAACGTTGGCTTTGCATTTAACCATTTGAGAGAACGAACCCATTTCGCTTGGTGCCACAGAAGTAAACACCGAGGCAGAGATGCCTCTTGGTTACGGCCAGGTTTCTGGGCGGTAAGACCCAGGGAAAGACTTTGATTAGTTGTTTGGAAAACACGGTATTTCCTCTCTGTGAAGTTCATATGATAATTCTCAGATTGCTTAAGCAAACTGCTGGAGGGCTGATACAGCCAAGTTTACCACAGGAATCACAGATGATTTTTTTAAATGTTTTTTCCTAAAAAATAAAATAAAATGGTAGGGATCGCTTGAAACTAATTTTTTGGCGTTTTTGATGAAGTCTGTGGTTAAACCTTTCAGTACAGAGATTGTTAGGTTACAAGTCAATAGGGTGTTTTGACTTGGTCTTTAAATTCTGCGACCAGTCAAGCATTGTGATTCTTTTAATGGGTTTATGCGTTTTTGAGTCGGTTTCTCCCGGGATAACAGCCTTTTGGCCGTTACAGTGACTTAGGGCAGCAGTCTGGAGCGAAGCTCCTCATCTCCCTAAAATCCACGGGGTTTCTGTGAATGCCAAGGAATGCCTGATGTGGTAACCCGGGTTTTTGAAGGGGCTCACCAGTATAAGACCGGGGATGTTTGTACCTTGGGATAAACCGAACAGCACAGTAAAACCTGAACGAAGTTTTGGGGTTAAGATTCCTGCCTGTTGACTTGGAGTTAAACTGCTAAGTTGCTTTTAAGGACTGAAAAAAGGAAGTACTTTTATGGTTAAGAGTCTTTAGAGCTATGGTTTAAGTAGCCATCTTAGACAGCTGAGCCGAGGGACGGCGTCCTCGGCACGTGTGTGTGCACGGTCCCTCTTCTGGGTTTATTTTCCATTATTTCATTCTTACACATATTTCATTATTCTGCACAGAAATGCATGTGCTTTAACAGACACTTTTGTCCCTGAAGATTATTTTTTTCCCCCCTCTTTAATTTATTTGTAGAAAGGCTTGCCCTCTGCAGTTAAATATTTCTTACCCAGAAACTGTGGCATTTGCAAATTAAACTGGCTGCAAACCTGGGGCTAAGCATGAAAAGCCCGGTTGCTTTTTAAAAGTCTCTTCTCTCTGTAGTTCTGAGTTTTGAAATCCAGGCTTTGGAGTTGTAAAACATCCAGTTTCATCACAGTGTATAAAACCGGGGGAGAGGTGTGATTTGAAGTTCCCCAGGCTTTCCTCTCTCCTTCTCCTTCTTTCCTAATTTCCCGGCGATGGGCTTTCCCGGGAAGACCTCTGTGGTGGCCATTCCTTTTTAGCATCCTCACTCTTCTGAGTGTTCTCATTCATGTCAATACGAAAAGGAGTGCACTTTGCCTATTCTTTATTGTTTATTTGAAGTCAGAACCGAATCTTTGTGGCAAATAATTTAAGTTTCCCTCCCCTCTTCCCCTAAACTTGGGAGATTTGGTGTCTCATGGGCTCTTAGATGCAAAATGCATTGTTAGTTCTGGTATCAGGTTCAAAAGGGGAAATATGAAACCCCAACTCTAGAGCACAGTTCCTGTTTTCTAACTTAGTCTGAGCTTGGAGTGTGCTGCTCTTGGGTTTTGTGAGTTTTAGAAGCAGGCAAATGTTCTTCCATAATTAAGCAAACGGGTCACCCTGGGCACAATGTTTATCTCCTCTTTTTTTCTGAGTTATGCTGAAAACATCCCCCAAACCTAGTCATGGTATGCTTTTCCTGGCAAAAAAGAGAGCAGAAAGGGAGCATTTGTAAGGTTGGCTCCACATAACACAGAGAGAAAGTTATGAGGAATAATTAATGCAAAAGGTACCTAATAAAGTGGTGCAAATGGAGCACTTGGGACTTCCCTAAAATATCAAGTATTTTTCATAAGGGTTTCAGGTTAGTGATTCTCATCCTGCATTTTCTTTTCCTTTGTCCAAAAAAGCCCCTTGACCCCAAAAGAAACCTCAGAGTTGTTACTTGAGAAATGAAGATACAATAAAAGCTTAGCAGCACTTGAGCTGGGTATATCTGCAGATTCACTGTACGCTGTTGCTTTGCTGCCACTGGCTCCTATCTCTTCTTCCCTTTGTCATTTTCTTTATTACCTCTTTTAAGTCATGAGTGTCAAAATGAAGTTATTTGCATCGAGGGGTATTATTGCAACTCCAGCAAAGACTTTGGTATACGGGATTTTTAAGCACAATACACGGTTCTGGAGGAGTTACTTACATGTATAAGATGTCCGAGGTCACATATTGCCACCTATAGTGTCTGCGTAGCATCAAACAGATTGTAATTGGCATCTGATTAGCTTGATTAGCCTTGATTAAATTGTACATTGTGAAGGTTTTGTAATGGCTTTTCCGTTCCCTGATGTTTTGATCGTAAATGTACGGTTGAAGTATAAAAGTTACAGACTTAACTATGTGGAAATTCCCTGTATGTAATGACTGGTTCCTGTAAACTCCAGTAAATAAGACTGCCAATTGTTTTAGAGAGGTTTTTGTTTTTCCTCTGATGGTTTTTGGGGCTGGTTTGAACATGGAATGGCAGAGGTGCTGCATTCAGAAAGCCCACCTGCATAACCTGTGGGTTTCTTAGGAGGATGGTGTTGGTGGGGGGATGGCTCAGTAACTCGGGGTGGCTGATGCTGGGAGGGAGAGAGGGAGAGAGACTCTTCCCTGAAGTGAGATGCTCAGTCATTACCTGTCAAACTTTTGGGCAGTGATTTAAGCATGACAGCTCCTTAATATCTGGTCCTTTTCAGCGTGGCCTTTTGGTCTGTCGTAGTGTCATCCTGTGAATCACTTACTTAGAAACGATCATTGAGTGTTGAAAGAATGTGTAGAAAATCCTTATGAAACTCCAGTGGTGAGTATTGACACACATGACCCATCCCTCCCGGAGGTCCCGAGGTTGGCTGTGGTGGTGTCCAGTGTGTAAAGCTGGAGATGTTAGAGGCAGCACTGGGAAAACAGATACGGCAGGAGGTACTTGGGGTGAGTCATACGTGTTTGAGTCAGTGCTAAAAGTAATTGAAGAAGAATGTCCTTGCCTAGCTATTTTTAATATTTGCTTACTCACATTTACTGTACTAAGCTCTTTACAGGAAAGGGACTTAAAAGCTGTAGTGAGGTCTTAAAGTCACTTTTCATGACAACAACTCATTTTATTGATTTGGGGTGATGTCTTCAGTCCTGTCTTTTCCAAGGTTTTGTTTCTTTTTTTAAGTCTTAGCATAATTTGAGTTCTGCAAGTACTGCAGTCATGGCCTTGCATCCAGACCTGCGCAGATAAATTGTCCTGGGGCCGGACCTTACAACACATGGGCAGTGACACCGTCACCGAAGCGGTGACGAGGGGTGGTGACGAGTAGCTTGGTAGTACCTAGAGGTGCTTTTCAGCCTCACCAGGTGGGAGAGTGTTTCAGAAGGGACATGATTTACTCTATTAAAAAACCATTCCTTGGTTTCAGCCGCAATGGAATATATAAAATCACAAGTTTTCTCTTGTAAAACCCTGCTTGCAATTCGTATAATCTTAGGGTGCTGGCCTTGCCGGGGCAGAAGCAGCTTGTCTGTTCAGGTTGCAGAGCTCTGGACAAGTAATCTGCAGCCCTGACTCCCTTACAGCTATAGATATTCTCTTCACAGATGTTGACAGCTGCATTGGCAGGAGGGAGAAGTATAGGAGATTGCTTGGGGTGCACATACGTGTCACGGAGTTCAGCGGTGGCTTCCTGTTTACTGCTGCTGAGTGAGGATTTGGGCTTGGGCCAGAGAAGGTGTAAGAGCGTGGCTGGTGAATTTGCTGTCACATAGGTCTGTCCCTGCCTCCTCCACCCTCCCCATTGCTTGGAAAGGTGTTGCAGAATCATAGAATCATTTAGGTTGGAAGAGACCCTTGGGATCATCAAGTCCAACCATCAGCCCTACTCTACAAGTTCTCCCCTACACCAGATCCCTCAACACCACATCCAATCTACTCTGAAACACAGTCAGGGATGGGGACTCCACCCCCTCCCTGGGCAGCTGATTCCACTGACTGACCACTCTCTCTGGGAAAAACTTTTTCCTCATGGCCAGCCTAACCCTCCCCTGCTGCAGCTTGCAGCCATTCCCTCTCCTTCTATCGCTCACTGCCCGTGAGAAGAGACCAGCACCAACCTCTCTGCAATGCCCTTTCAAGCAGTTGTAGAGAGGGATGAGGTCTCCCCTCAGCCTCCTCTGCCTCAAACTAAACAATCCCAACTCCCTCAATCCATCCTCATAACCCTTATTCTCCAGGCCTCTCACCAGTTTCGTGTCCCTCCTCTGCACTCGCTCCAGCACCTCGATATCTCTCTTGTGCTGAGGTGCCCAGAACTGGACATAATACTCAAGGTGTGGCCTCCCCAGTGCTGAGCACAGGGGGACAGTCACCTCCCTACTGCTGCTGGTCACACTGTTTTTGATGCAAGCCAGGATGCCCTTGGCCTTCTTGGCCACCTGGGCAGACTGCTGGCTCATGTTCAGCCGCTTGTGGACCAGCACCCCCAGGTCAAACGGCTGTGGCTGTGGGTTGGGGTGTTTGCTGCGGAGCAGTTCCACAAACTGCAGAATCAATGTGCTGGCTGGAAATAGCTTTCTTGGTGCTGACAATATTTCCCAGTGTGCAGCCAAGTTCCTCGGGCTTTGTGTTGGCGCTGGGGCTGTGGAGGGAGGTGGGGGTCACAACTCCTGAGGGCAGAGGCTCTTTGGTGGAGCGTGGATGAACTGGACCTGCTGGAGCTGCTGAAGCCAAGATAACTTTTTGTTCTCAGCGTCCTGGGAAGAAAGGCTGACCTGTGGCATGTACAGCTAATAATCTTGGGCCTCATCAGTGAGGGGGGAGCGGAGCAAGACCCAATGATTTGTTGGTGCTGAGTCTCAACAGCAGGGTAATGGTCCTCGTCTAACGCTGCTGTGGTGAGAGGCATCGCAAGAGAGGGAGGCAGAACTGCAGCTAACCAAGGTCTGCTGCTGTGTGCTTCTACAGAACCAAAATAAAATTATACCCAGTCTGAAAAGTGAATTGGCCATAAACTTTTATGAAACTGCTCTTGGCCAACGCTGGAAATTGAGAAACAGGGAACGCCTGCAAATTTTCATAATCTAAAGACACCGCTGGGAATGCAGATAGACTCCTGAAAATATACAAGTTTACATTCCTCTTGTAATTTTTGACTTTGGACAGACCTTATAGCTGTGCTTTGAAGAGTGTTGCTCGGTATTCTGGAATACAGAATACAAATGACTCAGACTTTGCTCTTTCAGCTTTCCTACCTTGTGCAGGGCTCATGGGAGGTCGATTTTTGTCATTGAAGGGAAGACCACTGAGTTACCGGGCAGCAGCTGCAGAAACACCACAAGCACATGTTTCCTAAAAAAACCCATGAGCTGATTTAGCCCTACCAGAATTTTGTAGGAGGACTAAACGGGGATTGGTAAACTGGAAGAGGTGTAGGACTTTCTAGGCAGGAAAGCCCTTTGGCGGCCAGGTTGACATTGTTGTGCGGGGTGAGATCCTGCGCTTTGCAACGCCTCTGTGCCGAATGCCGAGCGTGGCAGAGCGTGGGTATGGGTGAGTGTAAAGGCCAAACTTTAGTCATTCTGGCACCAGGCCATCAGCCACAGGGTAATTGTGCAGTCTGAGGTAAAAACACAAATCCGTAACCCAGACAGGGCTCCCCGAGCAAAGAAGAACGAAGTCCCACTGCTCACTGTTGTACCCTAAAGCCACTGACATGTCTTCCCACCTTTGAACGGGTTGGCACAACTCTCGGAGGTAAACGGGTAAAATTTACTCTGGTTTCGTTGGTGAGTTAAAAATAGCATATGTATTTGTCCAAGGGAATGAATGAATGGAGTGTCAATATTTAGTTTGCTCGACAGGGCCATACTGGGACATAGCTCCTGGTTGACAGAAGGCACACACCAGCAATTGTCCTAACTGTGACATGTACAGCCACGTCACACCACAGCATTCACTGTTAGGCTGGAGAGTGGAAATTCAGTAGAGAAATTGCAGGAAATAATTGTCAGAACTTCAGTTGGTTGGAAAAAAAATCCACAATTACTCGTATGGTGTCTTGAAACACCGTAATGTTTTGCAGAGATTACCAGTTCAGGTGTGTGCAAGCTGGGGAAACTCATCTGTGTTAATAGGTGATGGTAGAGGAGTGGACTCCATTTATGGATTCCTTCTCAGCCCTGTGTTCCTCTAGAACAAGCTGCTTCTGGCAAAGTCTGCCTGCGCTGAAACACTTCAGTTGTCTCAGGAGATAGAACTGACACTAGAAGAATATCAGGGCGTTCCTGTGTTTCAAGCAGAAAACAACTGTTAGAGTTGGCAGCCTGGCCTTCATAACACCCCACCTCTCTCCTACTCTGAGGTTCTGTAGGAGAATCGAGGATGAAACCATGGAGGATGTGTGCTCTTTCAGGGTCCAGAGGGCAGCTGAGATGTGACCGACACCGTGTTTGCATTGAAAGGAGCAGTTGAGGACTCTACGTGTGAGTGCACGGAAGTGAAAAAGCAGCAAGAGCCATCTGTTGGGTTGGAGACAGGAGGCCAGAAGTTATCTGAGGAGGAGCATCTGACCCTGGACTTGGGATAGTCATGGTGGTTCAGGCTGCTTTTCGTTCACCAAAGGGAGACGCAGGGTTCCTTGTGATTTGGCAAAGCTCAAGTTGTCTACTCGGACAACTGTCTAAATAGCTTCATTTGGCTTTCTACCAATCAGATTCCTTTGTTTCAAGTGGCTTCTGCCAATTTAATTGTATTTGATGGATTTAGGAAGAAAAGAGCCTGCAGCTGTGAAAAATGAAGGTGTTTTTTCCAGTCTTGGTTGCGGGTGGGGTCAGAAAAAAAAAAGATTTAGGGTGAGAAGTGTATCATGTCATTTATTTATCACCATTACAGGTGATACTTAAGGCTTACCCCTTCATTGTAGGGAAGATAGGCAATGTAAGGATTCATTAAAGCCTGAGGGTATAGAAGTAATGGCAAACAAACTGAAGTATATCACGGGGGAGAGTCCTCTCATCCAGCTTTTGAATCTCCAGTGTAAAGAGACAAACTTAGATGCAGATGTTTGAGATCCCTTCTCAGTCCAAGGAAAGACTTGGGAACGTTATCCGACCTACTTCAGATTGCAGTTTCAGGGTAAGAGAAAACACATCTTGGACTTAATTGTCCAGATTGTCTTTGAGAGGAACATAACACGTGTACTCAAAGGCAGATAGATGTCTGTGTTGAGCCAGGCGTCCGGGAAACTGGGCAACAAGCAAGTATTGCCAGGGTCCCCTCTCCTCTCTGTCTGGGAAACCTGTTTTGAACAGAGCTTCTTTCTTAACAAACCATTTACCTGAGGCCGGGGTGAGTTAAGGTCAGTGCAAACTCATTTTTCAGCTGTTACTGCTCATGTGTGGGAGAGGAGGTGTAACTGTCCTCGGCTTTTCAGGCAGAGATTAAAAAACCACCAGTCTCAAGTTTTATCACTGTTTTATCCTTTTTCATGTGGCCACCCCTGGCTGGCCTTTGGGATGTGTGAAACGAAGCGTGAGAACTCCTTGGTGGAAGAGCTAACCCACTGCCTGCCCGAAGAAGCTCTGGCCTTGGTGAAATCACAGAATGATACGGGGTTGGAAGGGACCTTTGGAGACAATCTAGTCCAACCCCCCTGCCAAAGCAGGTCCACCCAGAGCAGGTCCCACAGGAATGTGTCCAGGGGGATTTTGGATATCTCCAGGGACATAAACTCCACCACCTTTCTGGACAGCCTCTTCAGGGCTTTACCACCCTCAAAGGGAAGAAGTTCCTCCTCATGTTTAGAGGGAACTTCTTATGTTCCAGCTTGGGTCCATTTTGTCTTGTGCTGTCAGTGAGCACCACTGAAAAAAGCCTGGCCTCATCCTCCTGACCCTTTATGTATTGCTGTTGATCAGATCCCCCCTCAGCCTTCTCTTCTCCAGATTAAAAAGGCCCAAGCCCCTCAAACTGGAGAGAGGTGCTCCAGGCCTCTAATCATTTTTGTGGCCCTCTGCTGTACCCTTTCCAGCCATTCCCTGTCCTTCTTGAGCTGGACATAATGTTCCAGATGGGGCCTCACCAGGGCAGAGCAGAGGGGCAGGATGACCTCCCTTGACCACGCTTTTTAATGCACCCCAGGGTGCCATTGACCTTCTTGGCCACAAAGGCACATTGCTGGCTTTTGGGCATCCTGTTGTCCACCAGGGCTCCCAGGTCTTTTTCCTCAGAGCTGCTCACCAGCAGGTCACCCCCAGCCTGGTTCCTCTCTGCCTGAAATGGTGACGAGAGCAGAAAATAAGCCAAAAAAAAGTAATATCCATAAAATGGACTGAATGGACTCAGAAGAAGGACTTTGGCATTGTGTCTCATTGTGCATCAGACAAGGACAATGGACTAGTTGTGGTTCCTTCCTCTGCCTCATAGGTGTCAATGTGTTCACAGCTCTACCATTAGTACAGGTGTACTCTGGTGATTAGTCAATAATAAAAAGTAATTGCTATGTGTGTTTGTCCCACCAGATGGGCAATAACGAACTTTACTTCCCACTCTTATTAAATATTATGTCTCAGTGGCAGTAAATCTCATCTCCTTTATACACATTCTTTGGAAAATACACCCAGGTTTGAGCGTGCCAGGGGGTATGTACTGCGCTGTTGAGGAGTCATTGCTTAAATTCAGAGTTATAAAACACAATTAACTTCACATAGCAATGTCAGGACTTGACTTCGGTTTTCCTTTCTGGGGATTGATCTTCCTTCTGGTCTCTGTCATGCTGGTGGGAGCCAGTGTGAAAAACCATTGAGCTGTATTTCATGGATCCCTGCCATGTGAAAGAGCAGTTCGTCAGGACATCGGCACGAGGCTGCCGTGGCCCCTGCTGCCCTCTCCTGAAGGCCTGTCCCTGCTGCAACCCCTTGAGATTTCCCTCAAGCCAAAGGAAAACCCACCAAAGGGTGGCTAATTGAGACAAATAGGCCTTCTTTGTCTGTTTCCACATGCACCAATAACAAAATATGGCCTCTGTAAAATGACATTAGGACTCGTTAGCTGAAGTGACAGGGACTCGCTGCAGAGACCAGACCATTCCTGTTCTGGAGTCCACCCACTCCCACCTATGCTGTACTCTACAGCCAGCTTTTACCTCTCAGAAGAGATTTAAAAGCAAATAATAGAATTGTCCAAGTTGGAAGAAACCATTCAGTTCATCAAGTCCAAGTTGCATCAACCCAACACTGGCAAAACCCACTACTAACCCATGTCCCTCAGCACCACATCTGCCTGGCTTTTAAGTATCCCCAGGGAGGGTGACTCCACCATGTCCCTGGGCAGCCTCTTCCAAGGCTTAATAACCCTTTCAGTATAAAATTTTTGCCTGATATCCATCCTAAACCTCCCCTGGTGCAACTTGAGGCCGTTTCCTCTTGTCCCATTGCCTGTTCCTTGGAAGAAACACAACATTTGAGCTGGTTTGTGGTCCTTGCAGTTTGGTGAGCAGATCCTCTGTGAGCGTGCAGCTGTCTCGTCCCAGCGTACGGGTCCTGTCCCCAGGCATCGCTTGTGGAGGCAGGGCTGGGACTGCCAGAGGCCTGTCCTTTGGGTTAGCTGGTTTTTAACATGAAGTGCTGAGACAGTCACTCTCCTCCAGCTTTTTGGAACTTAGAACGTTTTTTCAGTACACAGTGAAGAGGTGTAGTTCAACAGCTTCCTGTGGGAACTTTTTGGGTTGGAAAGGCCCATATTGTACACTTCCCATTTAACATGTCTTTTGTGCATGTATGTGGCTAAATCTAGATATTCTATTTTTTAGTCATATTGTTTGTTGAAACAATGAAGCCCGGTGTCTGTGAAAACAAAAGCTTCTTCAAAATGTAGTAGTTAATAGCAATAGTAAGACAAGGTTGAAATGTAGGGAAGATTTAGATGAGATATTAGGAAGAACTTGTTGGCTGTGAGGGTGGTGAGAGCCTGGCCCAGGTTGCCCAGAGAAGCTGTGGCTGCCCCATCCCTGGAGGGGTTGAAGGCCAGGTTGGAGGGGGCTTGGAGCCACCTGGGCTGGTGGGAGGTGTCCCTGCCCAGGGCAGGGGATGGGACTGGATGATCTTTAAGGTCCCTTCCAACCTTAACGATTCTATGATTCTGTGAAATGTTACTTTGACTAACTCTCCTTTATTAGTTTCCCAGCAAATAGGTTTCAGTTGAAGGTCAGCATATTTGATTTTCAAAGCTGTGGGTGGCATTGGCGTAGCTACCGTAGAGCTCATTTCTTTCTGTAAATTGGTCTCAGATGGCTGTGGCTTTCCATGGCAACACTTGCTAACTCTTTTGCAAGAGAACATCTGCATGTAAATTATCTCACAAACAACAGAAATGATCTGTTGATATGAAGGAGCAGTTTCCCCATAGACTGAGGTATTAGTGGCTCGCTGTCTGGGTTGCTTTGGTGGCCTCCACAGTGTGGGACAGTGGGATGAGCTGGAGTCCCTCTGCTTACAGTCATGGAGAGGAGAGCTCAAATCTGTCTTCAAATGTAGGTGGTGGTTTGGATGATGTAGCAGAAATCACAATGCAGCTTGTATCTGGCAGAGGTAACGCTGCTTTTTGGACCAGCGTTTAACTTTGTCGATCTGGAAGCACAGTCAGGAGTTGAGCTTTTTTCCAGAGGGTGGTAGGACTTCACCGCTGTGGAGAAGGACCAGCTGGAGTTCCCTTGAGTCCTCCTTGGCGAAAGAAGGCCGTGTGAGTGCTTGAATATCTGCCATATTCTTATGCAGATACTGGGAGAAAGGAGAGGGAGAGAAAAAGTGAAGCTCAACTCCAGTTCTTCTTGCTGAGTTTCGCTGTGCTGGGGGCAGGATTTCCAGGAGTTGGGTTCTGCCTGAAGGACAGAGGTGTAAGAGCCTCGGGATACTATTCCTTGGCACTGACTATAAATGTCAGTCTTGCCACTCTGAGAATGAACAGCTTTCTACACAACGTGCTGTTAATTCCGGAGAGTTAGAAGAAGCTTAGCTAAGAAGTAAAATTACTGAACGTAAAATTGGTCCTGTTTTACCTCAAATCAGGACGTATCTGTACGTCAGGCTGTGCCTGAAAAGTTTTTTGCCCAATTGGATTAACCTGGAGCCCTTGCTGGTAGGACCAGAGGTGATCTGTGCTCAGATCTGAAATCCCATGGGAATTTCTCTTGTGGCTCCCTTTCTGCTCTGTTTTACCGTGTGCGATGGCCTTTACAGATGTTTTTTTGCACCGTGACTTACGGGACCACGCAGCTGCAATTAGCACCTCCTCTGCTACCAGGGCAGCTGCTGCTTTACAGAGATTTCTGTGCTTCAAATCTCAGCTTTGTTGTTCATTGCTTCAGAACTCATAGATATAGTGCCTAACAGAAAGGGCTCTAGTTGAGACACTATCTTTAACCCTTAAAGTGCTTTCGCACCATCTGGCCATACCTTCTCCAACCAGAATTGGACGCAGTGTTCCAGCCCTGGGACTACCAGCATTGCAGCAGGGGAGATGGAGACATTCCAAACTCTCCTGGACATGTTCCTCTGTGAGGTGCTCTAGGTGTTCCTGCTCTGGCAGGGGGATTGGACTAGATGATCTTTCAAGGTCCCTTCCAATCCCTGATACTCTGTGATTCTGTGACTCAGAGAATGGTTAGAGCTGGAAGGGACCTTAAAGATCATCGAGTTCCAGCCCCCCTGCCCTGGGCAGGGACACCTCCCACCCGAGCAGGTGAGCAGGGAACACGGAGAGGGGTCAGAGACTTTGAAGATGAAGTTGCTCTCGCTGTCAGCAGCGGATCCGAAGTTTGCCACGAAATTGGACGGGTTTTGCAGCTCCGTTATAGAAAACGTGTTTGTTGGGTTAGGGCCCCTCTTTGTTGGTGGTTTGCTCCGAACAGAAACCCAGAGTTTTGTTTGCTTTTGTTTATGACTTGTTTAAAATGGTGAGCCCTTACCAGAGTGATCTTTAACAATATGTTCTCACCACATTAAAAATAAAGAAAAATAAAAAAAAAAGAAAAAGGCAAACCATCAAAAAACACTTACCAAAGTGCAAAGCCACCACAGGAAGCATGCCACTACCAGAAATCTTCGTGAATAAAGCAATGTAGGGGATTCAAGTGTTTTACCATATGCAGAGTAGATGTTGACCACACTGATAAAACTCTTCAAGGTCTCTGTAAGTGATGTAAGTGCTTATGGCGAGAAATTAGTCACGTTTACTCTTAAACTAGGTAGAACACAAAGATGTGCCAGCATCTCAGTGTGTTCTTCTGAGGGTTGCTATGGTCAACTTGGGGTTTGCTCTTTGCCCTCAGTAATTCCTGCTCCTTGGGAGGTGGTGGGGGTGCCAGAACTGCTTCTGGGCAGCTCAGCCCTGTTGCAGAACAACTTTGGGTGAGTTCCTCCTCTGGAGTAAAGAATTGTTCACTCTAGCAAAACCTCCCCTTTCACCCATCCCTTCTCTGAGGCTGGTGACCTCCCTGCATGCGGTGGGTGATGGTGGAGATGACGAAGGAGCCAGAGGCTTCCTTCCAGTCCCTCTTTGCTGCCACCGTCATAACATGCAGTTGGTGCTGCCCAGCTCTGGGGAGGAGGAAACAGGGGGTGGAGAGAACCAGGATGAGAGTCTCCATTTTGTGATAAGGTTTGAAAACGAGCAGGGTTAAGGCCATCTGTAGCTGCTCTCAAGGAAGTGGCTATAGGGCTGAACACGAGGGAAGTGACCATGTGTGGTTACCGTGCTGGGAGCGTTGCCCGTGAGTCTCGGAGGAGGGGAACCTTTGCAGTAGCTCTGTGGTCACCAAGAAGCCCTAGCCCTTTTGCAGGTTCTACATACTCTCAAACTAGAAAGCTGTAGCGTGTGTGAACCCGCCTACTCAGGCTCTTGGTGTCTGGAGTAGCTCTTGCTTCTAATTCTACCTCTCGTGTTAGAGGCTGCAGAGTGGGACGTGGGAGAACCCAGGCTGGTTCCCCATGCTGGTACCCATTTCCTGGGTAAGTCATTTAGTTTCTCCTTCTTCTCTACTCATTTGCAGAAAAGGCATGCTGGTAGGATTTCTTGTGCTGTCTCACTGGTCTTGACTTTGCTGGACATCAGCTGTTTGCTTGTTTTGGTTTGATTCTTACTAAAGTTCTAAGGCGTGATCGGAAATCCGGGTGCGTTAATAGATCTAAGCTTTCTTTTTCTTTAAAAGCGAGTCAAGTGTTGAGGAGCACCAGTGGATGATGGATGATCCCCAAAGGGATGAATCATCTTCGGATTGTGCCAACCACAGTGATGTAGTGGTTTTTGCAACCCGGGGGTACGAACAGCCCCTTCTCAGGTAGACTCTCAGTCCAAATAGTTACTCAGCAGAAGAGCATTGGGTGCTGTGCCAGGTTGTCATGTCTAAGACCTGGGGTTCATCTCTTTTCCACGTGCAGACCACTGAGCAGATGAAATTAGATAAGTGAATAGGGTGGAGATCAGTGGATTCTGGCTTAAAACTCTTGGCTCATGAGGACAGCTTGCAGGAGAGCCTGTAGGTGTGTGGCAAGTCCCCAGATGGGAGGTTTCTTTGTCAGACATTTCAGCATGGTGGCTTCTGTAAGGTCTTAAGACTTGGGAAAGCAGGATGAAGCAAGTTCTCCTGCTCCAGTCTAGTTAAAGAGAGGAGCTGTTCTGCAGTTACAGACCTCCATCTGGAAGGTCTGGATGATGATGAAAGCGCTTCATCTTCCTCTTGGTGGCTTTTCCTGCTTAGGAAAACTGCTGGTGGCTCCTAAATATTCAGGGAGCAAAGGGAACTTGAATTACCAGGTTGTTTTGTGGAGGAGGAAGATGGGTGTTGAAGCTTTGCAGAAGTTCTGGCACGTTGTTGGACACTGAATCCTGCTTGTGCTCCTAAACCACAGCACCATCCCGGCCAGATGGCTGCTCTGGCTGTGTATATCCATGGCACGGTGAGCTGTGTGATGACATTAGCCCTTTGTAGTCTTCCAGTCAGCAGACAGAGAGAATGTCACATATGTTCTACTGGTTTTTCTTCCTTTTTTACTGTGTTCAGTTCCACCTTCCCTTTCTGATGGATCCGTGCAACGACTATAGTGTCTTTTCCTCTCTTGGAGAAGGTAGAGCCGTTCCCTGGGCTTGGGCACTTCCTTGTAGACCTTTGTGCTGTGGTGACTTCAGACGTGGGTGTTTGACCAAAGGCTCTTGAGTTGAAAGAGCTCCAGTGCCTTAGTGGAGCTGATGTACGTGACCCTGTGTTGCCACTCTGTCTGCCCCAGTTGTGAGGCACGTTGTTTTGGCTTTCACTGAAGTTTTAGCTTTTAACTGGGGCACGAAGAGCACGTGCGTTGTCTTGTCACACCTAGTTCTAGTCACCAGATGAGGGTAAGCTCAGAAGGAACAGGCTTCACACACCCGGTAACACTTTCTCTTCTAAGGAAGCGTGGATTTGGAGGTCCTTGCCACAAGATCTGATTTCCCTGACGGTTTTTCCACGCATCTGAACTTCAGGAAACCCCTTAAATCAGTGCAGTGCCACCAGGAAGAGGCCGCGTTTCCTGAAGATCTGCTTCATTGCTGGGAAGGTGACGTGGCTCTCTGCCAGAGAGCTTCCATCACATCTGAAAGGGGCAAACCTCGAGCGACAGGCAAGGAGAGGGGACGTAGATGAGCAGAGGAGAACATAAAGGAAGGAAAAAGATCATTAATGGAGTGTCCCAGGCAGGAATAACAACGGATTGTCCATGTAAATCTCTTTAAGGCTGGAATCCCCCTCCAGTCCCATTAGTAATAAAGCTCTTTCCCAGCCCGAGCCAACCATCTAAAAGAAACCCAACAGAACTTTCCTCTGCTTTGTGTGTAATAGGTTTTGGAGTATGGGCTACATGGTCATAGCCTAAAAATCATGTCGCTGTTTGGTAGGTTTCCGTGAGGGCTTGAAGCTTGATACATGCATATATTTTTCCTGCCAGGAAATCATTACTGATTTAGGTGAAAATTGGTTGGTATTGACCCTGTAAGGCTATGCTTACAGATTGCAAGCTTCTCAAGAATTGTGTCATTTAAAGTTCTTTTGTTACACCCGAGATTGTGGATGAGAAAGAATGAAGCGCACATTTATAGTTTAGAAGCCAGCTGTTGATTTCATCGAAGCCCCATCTGGATCCAAAGGAACATCAGGCTGGAAAGATCAGATAGAACAGAGGAAAATGGGACTTTGTGTTGGTGCTCACGTGTCTGCAGCAGCCGTTACCGACGGGACAATGAAGGCAGTAAATTAACACCCTCAGCTTTTTGAGTGAGCCGAAAGGCTTCTTCCTCCGTAGGCGACAACGTCACGAAATTCAGAGAAGTAGCTGAAATTGCACTGGAAAAGGGCAGGAAGAGAGCAGGGCTGGGTGCTCACGGCGTGACAGTGAATCCAGTGGTTTCATAAAGCCGTGAGTCTGGTCCCAAACTGTCGGTGAACACCCCGGGAGGAGTCTGCCTCTTCTGCTTTTGGGAGTTAAATTGCTAAAAATGGCAATGCATACCAGCTTTTGAATATAAGCATGCAAGTAATGAAGGCTGGCCGGTGCACCCCATCGTGCACACAACCTGGGGTTTTCAGTTCTTAAGAACTTTGCTGAATATTAACTGTTTTGGCTGAAAATTTCCGTTATTTGTGCTCTCAGCCTGATTTTTTTTCAAGCTGAGTTTTACAACACAGATCAGTCACGTCGTGGAATGAATGCTATAGAAAAACCCTAGGGGAATTAGTAATTCTGTTTTTTGGGGGCAGAGGTGAACAGTGTGTGGTGACATCACTCTGAATAATGGGAGAAAAATCAAATAAATACTGAGTGAATTGCACATTCAGTGAGAGTGCTTTGGGGGAGGGGGGGAACACGGTGTGTGATCACAGGCATGAGGATGATGAAATATTGCCTATGCATAGAAAGGACCCAAATAGAGTTAAAAGGCAACCTCGTTCAGCCCTGCAGTGCTTTGGGTCTTGAATTTCCAAAAATAACTGGTTTTTTTCAAATGCCTATGCTACATCAGATGCACGTCCCCTGCTGCTGTATGGGCTGTGACAGATTTCTTCACTTGTGTGTTGAAAAGGTAAGAACAGTTGGGAACTTTGGGGCTGACATAAACAAGGAATACTACAAAATGAGGGTGCCCTGCCCACGTAGGGAAACCCTCTCTCTTCCTTTCTTCACTCAAGCCACCATAAACATCCCCTGCCATGAAACCAGAAACTAAATCAGCTGAGAGGGGAAAAAAAAAAGAGGAAGAGCTTGCAAAATGGTGCTTCAAACCGAGTTCTGGTTTGGTCAGACTTTATCTGGGATTTTCCTCTCCTTTTTATAGGGACTTTCGCCCCCTGGAACAGACCTTCCATCTTTGCTTTTGGTTTCCACGATTTTTGTTTATGGTGGAAGTGTGGGGAGCACAGGGGTGGTGGTGTAGCACAGATGGTGTTGGGGGTCCCTGATACCAGCTTGTTTTCCTGCCACAACTCCTCAAAATGGGCAGGAAGCAAAACTTGCAGTTTTGAATCCAAGGAGGCCTGAGTGCTCAGGTTTGCCTCAGGTTAAGTGTGGATGAAGGTCTACAAAGATGACCAAGGGACTGGAGCATCTCTCTGCTGAGTAACGGCTGAGAGACCTGGGGCTGTTCAGGCTGAGAGGGGATCTCATTGATACTGAGCAATATCTAAAGGGGAGGTGTCAAGAGGATGGGGTCAGGCTCTTCTCAGTGGTGCCCGGTGACAGGACAAGGGGCAACGGGCACAAACTGGAACACAGGAAATTCCATCTCAACGTAAGGAGAAACTTCTTTCCTGTGAGAGTGGCAGAGCCCTGGAACAGGCTGACCAGGGAGGGGTGTGGGGTCTCCTTCTCTGGAGATACTGAAACCCACCTTGACATGTTCCTGTGCAACTTGCTCTGGGTGTCCCTGCTCTGGCAGGGGATTGGGTGAGATAATCTCCAGAGGTCCCTTCCAATCCCTACCATTCGGTGATGTGTGCAGAATGGGGGTTTCTTCTCAAAATTTATGTGGGTTTTGTATTTTCCCTTTAGCCATTAAGAAGTTTTATGACTGGAAAATAAAGGGTTCTAGGTCCGTGGGGTCCAGGTGGGATGGGCAGTACCTGCAGGCAGCAGCTTTCCACCAGCTGAGGACATTTCTCTTGCCAGACCTGGAGGCTCAGCTTCTCCTCTGCATCGTGGGGCCTCTCTTTTGGGAATTGTGGCAGTTCTGCCTGCAGAAATGTAAGTTGTGTCCCACTGAGAGGGAAGAAACTGATTTGGGGTGAAAACCCAACAAATGCTTTTGTCTGCTCAGATGGGGAGCCTGAGCTACGGGGCACCTCCAGCCTTGTATGAACTCAGGTGAGATGTTCTCTCAAAAATGCCCAGTGGGGCTTGGAGCCATTGTCTCCTGATGTCTGACACCTTGAAGTATTTCCCAGCTGTCAGTTTTATCCTATTTCCTTATTTAAGGGAAACTTTTTTTTTGTGCTTCGGGGTATTAGTTTCCAGGGAGGCTCTTGGCAGGGCCACCAGGTACTGGTGTCCCAACTTCACAGGAGGCTTTGGAGCCCTTTGGGCTTTCTGGGTGTCCCAACTTCACAGGAGGCTTTGGAGCCCTTTGGGCTTTCCGGGTGTCCCAACTTCACAGGAGGCTTTGGAGCCCTTTGGGCTTTCCGGGTGTTCCAACTTCACAAGAGGTTTTGGAGCCCTTTGGGCTTTCCGGGTGTCCCAACTTCACAGGAGGCTTTGGAGCCCTTTGGGCTTTCCGGGTGTTCCAACTTCACAAGAGGTTTTGGAGCCCTTTGGGCTTTCCGGGCTCCTCCTTCCACGATAGCAGATTAACTCCTTCCTTCTGGTTCAAGGAAGATTTGGAAATAGTTTTTAAAGTATTTAATTTCTGCCCTTGCCTTTTTTTTCTTGCTTTTTGAATCATACAGAAGTTTAAACGGGTTATTTAATAAATAGCGTTGTACTTTTGTGTTTTTCCCCTTGGAAATGCTGGGGGTATTGGGCTTGAACCACTCTGCTTTTATTAAGAGCATCTTGGCCATGACAAGTTATAGGCAGGAACATGAGTTTTTACCAAATATTAGTCTCTTCCAAAGATTTTATTAAGTCTTAATAGTTCAATAGACAAATGAGCAGAGCTGATTTTCAACAACCCGCCTTCTAGAATCCCCTCTGCCTTTTTCACGTTGCTGATAGCAGAATTTGGTGAGGGCTTCGTCTGTCTGGGGGATAAAAATACCATCTGGGGGGGGACCAGATCTGACCCAGTCTAGAGAAACTGGGTGTGAGTTTTGGCAATGGTGGCTGCGGGTGCTTTTGTTACTGCGCCAAAAATCACTAGTTTCCTGGTTGTAAGTGCGGTGAGAAGGATGAATCGTTGTCCCCCTCTGCTGGTGGTGCAGTGGGCTGGGTGTCTGCTCACCCTGCCAGCAGGCTGAGTTGTTCTGCAGCGAAATAGAGACTTCTAAGAAGGTGGCAGGTATGTGTGTTTCCACCATGAGAAATTGGATGGAGAGAAGATGGACTCTGAAGAAACAGCAAAAGCCGTCCTCTCCGTCAGGGCGTTCCCTGCGGAGCTGGAGAGCATCCCTGCGGTTCTGCCTCTGTCCCCAGCAGTCAAGCTGCTCACCAAGGATGGGTTAAGCTTTGAGAGATGCTGCAAGGATGAGCAGGAGAAACGGGGGAGCTTGTCCTGCAGGAGGAGAGGGACGGAGCATGGCAGAAAAGGCAGCCTGAGAAAGGGGCTAGAGCTGGTACTTCAGGGAAGCGTTCACAAGGGAGGGAGGTAATCTGCAGAAGGTACACAAAACACAAGGGTCCACCGAGGCTCTGCAACCTTTGAAGTGGCCAAGGATAAAAATCCCCTTCAGGTTCCTGAGATGAAGCACCGAGGGGGGTGTGATGTGATGGTTAAGATCACCAGAGACCGAAGGCAGTGGCTGCGGGGAGCTGTGAGTCACCATTGCTGGGGTGACCCTGGCAGCGGGGACAGTCCTGGGGCCGCCTGTACGTGCCTGCCAGGAGTGAGGGACGGCCGTGACCCGCTCCTGGCTGTCACCCTGTGCTGTCACCTGTAACGGTGCTGTGCAGGACTGGTGAGAGATGCTTCTAAAACCGAGCAGGAGTTCGTCTTGTTCGGTGGAGACTTTGGGAAGATGAGGATGCATTTTCAGAAAGGTGGATCTCTGACCCCGAGCGTGGGAATGTCTGGACAACTCGTTAGCAAATAGTTAGGTTAGAGCTTGGATGTTGGGTTGGTTGGTTCATCCCCCAGAAGCCTATTTGAAATGAAGCAGCACTTAAACCTCCTTTTGTATTCTGAGAATTGCTGCCGTGATTTAGAAACAAGAATACGAGCCATTAAGCAAAACCAAAGATCGCTGTGTCGAAAAGCAACAATTTTGAGTTAGGAATCTGCCAGAAGGCAGTGGGTTTATACTTCTCTTCACATTTTAATTCGTCTGGACAATCTTTTTAATATATTGCCCACACAGACATCAAAGTGTAGCGAATCTCAGTTCTAAGATATGTTGTTTAAAAGGGAGTGTTTTCAATTAGATTAGAGCTAATATCTTCAACCTTTTGCATTTACATTTTCTGGTGCGGTGCAAAATAGCTACTGGCTTGTCTGCATGTTCCAGTAATCATGCTCAATTACTTCTTCCCCATATTATTGCTGAGAGATTGTGTCTGGAAACTCAGATTTAGCGTTGAAGCGGCAGGGATGGCAGGAACGTGCGACTTCCTTGTAAATACGTGCTGTGCTGTTAAATGTTATTTTTTTCTGTGATAGTATCACATTTGCTGGGCACTTTCCAAGCACAAGGGAAGCTTGTGTGGCAGTGCCAGGCTTTCTCCAGACTAAGCCTAAGGCTTAGAAAGCAATATTCAGGGATAGATCACTGCCTAATGCTCCTGCAGCAAAACCACGACACATAGAGTTTGTTTTGGCAGAGATAGGGGGGAAGAGAAAAAGGCAGGGATGGAGAATACACATTTTCAGGCTCAGATGAGTGATGGGTGACGTTTACCAAACCAGCAGAACTGTCCCCTTTATTTGAGAGACATTTTGTCACGTTTAGTTTACTGTCACACTTAGTGACTCTCCCAGGAAGACTGAAGGTGGGATGGTTTCCCCGTGAGAGCCCGGAGCCCTGGCTGGCAGCCAGCAGTGTGGGACCACCGCCAGAGCACGGGAGTCACTCAGGAGATGCAGAGCAGAGTCTCATGTCCTTCTTCTCTTCAAGAAGTCCAGATTCCTTCCCCATCTGGCTTGTTCCCATGCCAGTTCCTTCCCAAAGGTGGAAAGCAACATAGAGTCGTGCCTTCCAAGCTCTTCCAGCTCTTTCTCTTGATGCTCCATGCTCTACCATCAGGACTAGGATTAAGGAGACTTCTTACCAATGCCCATTCTTTCCCCTTACGTATTTATGGAGCATCTTGTTGATTTTACAGCCCTGGCATCAGACAGTACTTTAAATAGAGGCGCTGTCACACCTGCCATTAAAAAAAAAGATAGTATAGATATATTCCAGGTTTGGTTCAGGTGATAAGGATAACCTGTAACTCTGGGTGGGAGACTTCAGCAAAGCAGCCCCAGAACACTGAGGTGGTTTGGGATGTTAGATAAAGCTTAGAAAAAAGAAAAAGTAGGATCTTGGAAGGTGCCCCTTCTGCTTGAAGGCACTGAAGTCATGGGCTGCCCTCCTTGTGCATACAGTTCCTCTGAGAGAAATAAGACCCTCGCTGTGGTACCCCCTTGAGAAGCTTCCTTACTCTCCACTCCCCACCCAAGGCTGTCATAGAGCAAAGGAGAATAAAACACATTTTCAAATGTGGTAATCTGGAAAGGGAAGAAACAATAAAAACTAGGGAAGAGTTGGAATTAGCAATATGTAGTTAAAAATGGGAACAATGAAGCTACTTCAAAAGCCACGAAGGAGGTAAAACAAAGAGAAGAATGCTCCTTTGGTTTCTTGGCTAAGGGTTGCAATGAGTATGACACCAAACTGAAGGTATGAACCCCCCTCAATGAATGACCAAGGCTTTTACCCTGGTTTTTTTTGCCTGCATCTCACTCAGTTCACCCAAAGAGTCAAAAGAAATCAGTAGACCCACGTAGACCTCTGGATGTTTCTCTGACTGTCTTTGCTTGAGGCTGGATCCGGATCTCAGTTACATTAGTGGAAAGATTCCCTCAGAGTGCATTTTATCAGCCTGACCATGTAGTTTGTGCCTCAAACTGTACAAAGCCGTTCCTGGCAATGTTAATGTTTATGTTTTTTTCTCAGCTGGAACCAGCTTGCTCTTGGAGAGCGTGAAGATAATCCGTTTCGGCTGCGTAGAGGCTTAGACAGTCATATAAATGCAGGTATGTCAGATCTTGAGGTTTGGTTTGGTTTTGTTTGTTTTTCGGTGGGAGGATTAAGTTCATAACCTGTAGAGCTGGTGGTTTGGGCTTTTGTTATTAATTGAGCTAAAGCTTAGTAAAACATGGAACACAGACCCCATAATACCTGGAGTGTGTATTCATCTATTTCCTTCCGGCTCTTTCTATTTAAGCACTGGGTATAAAACACAGCACGCATTTTCTTTCGAGTCAGAGCTGTCTTGTATCTAGAGGCAGTCTAAAAACCATTGCATTAAACCCCATTAGCACTACCCTTTCCTTCTGGAAACAGAGAAAAGTAACAATAAAAAATAATTCTCCAATAAAGCTCACTTCACCATGACCTATTAAGTATCAGGAGTTTTAAAAACAAAGGGTGAGAGGGGAGAGAAAACTGTCAGAAATATTTAGCTGTTAAGGAGATGGTAAAAATAGGAGAGAACCTTTTTTTTAAAAAAGGAAATATAAATGGCATTGTTTATACTATCCAGCCTCAAGTACTGTTTTTGAGCTAGCTAGGTGCTTAAGGATGGGAAAGTTATTCCTGCTTTACAGCAAGGTGAGAAACCTTCTGGCTTAGTTGTGAAACCACCAGAACAGGAGAGAGTTATTTGGAACAGAGATACCAGAAACTGAGTAATAATTGTTATTTCTTTTTCTTCCCCTCCCTTACCCCCCTTTACCTCTTCCTTGTGAAGAGCACTGCTTTTGAATAACTGCATTTCCAATGTCAAGACATGGAGAAACGGTGTGTGGAGCTTGTCATAATATGCTGTAGCCTCATTGAGCAGTGGATTTGTGTGCTGACACGTACCCAAACTCTTCTTCATATTTTGCTTCACTGTTCTCCCTTCGCTTTCAGTATCTAAACGTGAAAGAAGATTGCAAAGCCATGGCTTTCTGCGCAAAAATGAGGAGCACGAAGAAGAGCGAAGTAAACCTGGAAGCTCAGCATCAGGGTTTAGAAATACTTTTCTACTTGCAAGATAAAAATCCCATCTGTTACACCAGTGGCGAGTTCACCTCAGAGGATCTGTGCATCGAAGCTGCCCAGAGATGCTGTGAGTATTTGGGTTTTACATAAATTCTCAGTGAGGAGGCTTGACAGGATGGAAAGCCATGCATCCTCTCTGCATGTAAGGCAGTGTTTGTAGGTGAAATATGTGTGTGATGGAGTCTAGGATGGAAAATTCCTACCAAGGGACTGTTTGGGCAGTTCTTAAAACTGTTTGGAAGGGAAGGAATGGTGGAAGAGACTGTCTTAAGATTCACGTGAAATCATGATCTCCCACCCCGGTTACAGGCCACGATTTGTTCATTTTGGTGGGATGGGATTAGGCTTCTTTTAGGAGGAGACACAATATGCAGATTAGTTTAAAAACTCCTTTTTTATCTCCTTTTCTACTTGGTAAATCTGTCAAGATCTGTCCCATGTTGTAAAACATTTTGGAGAAGGCCAATGAGAACGAAAATTTGCTACTTCTGAGGGCTCATTTGCTACTTTCCCACTTCCAGTTTTCTGTTACCTGACAGGTCTTTGCAGAGGGTTATGGTATCAGCAGTGCTAATAACTCACCAGTTAAAGCTAGCCAAAACTGTGGTAGTACAGAAGTGTCCAGTGAAGACTTCTTGCTTTGTCACTGTGCTTTGACTCAGCAAAATATTGGAATATGTATCTATAATTCTAGGGGAATCAGCAGATTTAATCCATGTCAGAGCCTCAACGAACATGCACACTGGTGTGTGGTGTGAACCCACATACTGTGCAGCTGCTCCCACTAATTTCTGATGGAAGTTATGTCTTAAAATGAGCTTTCCTTAAGGGGAACTTCTTTCTTTTCCTTAAGGAAACTTCTTCCTGCCTTTTCTCTCTTTTCACTTAGTCCACACAGCACGTGGCAGTGAGGTACCCACTGATGGGTAAAGTCTTACCCGTTTCAGGGAGCCTGCTGTGCTGGGCTCGGCTGTAAATCACAGCTTGAATAATTAAACTATTGCTGGCACTTCTGCTGTGCTTGTTGCCCTGCAGAAGGCAGTGCCCGCCCCGCCCCACCTTCTTGTGAACTTTGCAATTAGGTCTGGTTGGGTTTTTATTTCCTTGGCTTCCCTTCCTCTCAATCTCACAATCTCTCTCTCACTCTCTCTCTCTCTCTTTCCCTAAATCACGGTAGAAATGGTTTCACTGAATTCTGTGGGACCCCAGCAAAGTGCTCTGCAGTTGGCATGATTTCAGAAAGACACTTAAGCATTCGCTGCAGGTCTCTCTGTGATGGAGCAGCCGCCCTCACCCAGGCTTTTGCACAAAGGCACTGCCTCCTATTGAACTGGAAACCAAATTGAGGAATTCAGACAAAGGGGAGACCTGTAAACGTACCATAACCAGCCTGCTTTTTCTCTGGGATAATCTAAATGCAGAGGTTAAAGCAGGTGGGCCTAGGCATACAAGTCAAAGCCTGTTCTGGGGAAATGACCCATTGGAGAGCAGCGTAGGGGAAAGGGACCTGGGGATCCTGGTGGGCAGCAGGATGACCATGAGCCAGCACTGTGCCCTCATGGCCAAGAAGGCCAATGGCATCCTGGGGTGTATGAGAAGGGGTGTGGTTCGTAGGTGGAGAGAGGTTCTGCTGTCCCTCTCCTCTGCCCTGGTGAAACCCCATCTGGAATATGGTGTCCAGTTCTGGGCCCCTCAGTTCCAGAAGGACAGGGAACTGCTGGAGAGAGTCCAGGGCAGGGCTACCAAGATGATGAAGGGAGTGGAGCATCTCCCCTAGGAGGAAAGGCTGAGGGAGCTGGGTCTCTTGAGCTTGGAGAAGAGGAGACGGAGGAGTGACCTTGGTGACCTTATTAACGTTGATAAATATGGAAAGGGTGAGTGTCAGGAGGATGGAGCCAGGCTCTTCTCAGTGACATCCAATGACAGGACAAGGGGCAATGGATGCAAGATGGAACAGAGGAGGTTCCAGTTAAATATGAGGAAAAATTTCTTCACAGTGAGAGTGACTGAACACTGGCAGGGGCTGCCCAGGGAGGTGGTGGAGTCTCCTTCTCTGGAGACATTCCAACCCCGCCTGGAGGCGTTCCTGTGTGACCTGATGTAGGTGTTCCTGCTCCAGCAGGGGGTTGGACTGGAGGAGCTTTGAAGGTCCCTTCCAATCCCTGAGAATCTGTGATTCTGTGAACCCTCTGTTGGATGAGCAGAGACTGGAAGAGCAGCACACTCTGCTTTCTCATTGTGTCCTAATGAGAAGGGGATTTTTGTCATTTCACTAAACCCTTCTCTTTTAGCTATTGGAGTAGAATTGATTAATAAAATAAAATGGAATCATGGAATGGTTTGGGTTGGAAGGAATCTTAAAGATCATTGGGTTCCAACCCTCCTGCCCTGGGCAGGGACACCTCCCACCACACCAGGTTGCTCGAAACTCCATCCAGCCTGGCCTTGGAATATTGCTCCTGAGTTGTGTTGCTGAGTGGTTTTGTTAAAACACCCATTCCTGTGATCTGGAAAAAGTGGAGATTTTTAACTCCTTTCCTCTTAAGTTCAGACCTTTGGCAAAATCAGGATTTCAGAATAAGTTTGATGTTAAAAGTCGCTGGAATGGGTCTGCTCTTTAATACGCCATAAAACCAGCGGAGCGAACCGTTTGCAGTTCCACTTCAACCGTAACTTCCTATATTTGCTTTAAACTCAGCCTGGCATCGCGTGCTTTATGGCCTCTTTGGTGAGATCAGATGTTTGCTTTATGCTCTTGCAGTTTTGAGGTGTGTGTGTATGCATTGTAGCCCTGGGATTCACGTGTTTGTTTGCTTTTTCTCTTGACAGCTATTTCTCCTCTGTGCCACAACCTCTTTGCGCTCTACGATGAAAACAAAAACCTCTGGTATGCACCAAACAAGGTCTTTAAGATAGATGAAAAAACATCCCACCGGCTCCATTATCGAATGAGGTAAGTGCAATTGGGTGCACTTAAGTCGCTCACATTTAGCTGCACAGAGCAAGGAAAGTTGGGTGGGAGTGTTGGTCTGCTTGAGGGCAGGGATGCTCTACAGAGGGACTTGGATAGACTGGATAGATGGGCCAATGTTAATGGCATGGC
>VZTM01019879.1:9280-22076 GCA_013400555.1 Jacana jacana | reverse complement strand
CACTGGTGAGGCCACACCTTGAGTATTGTGTCCAGTTCTGGGCAACTCAACACAAGAGAGATATCGAGGTGCTGGAGTGAGTGCAGAGGAGGGACACGGAGCTGGTGAGAGGCCTGGAGAATAAGGCTTATGAGGATGGATTGAGGGAGTTGGGATTGTTTAGTTGGAGGAAGAGGAGGCTGAGGGGAGACCTCATCCCTCTCTACAACTGCTTGAAAGGGCATTGCAGAGAGGTTGGTGCTGGTCTCTTCTCACGGGCAATGAGCGATAGAAGGAGAGGGAATGGCTGCAAGCTGCAGCAGGGGAGGGTTAGGCTGGCCATGAGGAAAAAGTTTTTCCCAGAGAGAGTGGTCAGTCAGTGGAATCAGCTGCCCAGGGAGGTGGTGGAGTCCCCATCCCTGACTGTTGTTTCAGAGTAGATTGGATGTGGTGTTGAGGGATCTGGTGTAGGGGAGAACTTGTAGAGTAGGGCTGATGGTTGGACTTGATGATCCCAAGGGTCTCTCCCAACCTCTATGATTCTATAAGTGCAAAACGCCTGAGAAGTGATTCCTTAGCCCTAGGTGGGTGCTCTGGCTGGTACTACTGACCTCACTGAAGAAGCAGGAAAGCAAAACCAAAAGCAGCAGCTTGCGTTTCACAGCACAGATAAGAGATTAACAGGAAAAGCTTAGAACATTTCCTGATTTTCTTTTCTTCTTGAAAAAAAAACCAAACAAAACCCAGAAGTTGAAAAACCACAAGAACCCGTCTCCCCCAGGCTGGCAGTGACTGAATCACCTGAAACCTGAATCGAAACAAATGGTTCCAAACTCTTGTTTTGTTGTGTCGGTGTTTTGTGTCCTTGGATTTCCATTTGAAGTTCTGGAAGTGAACTGTACGCTTGCTGAAAGCACCAGGAGTTTTACTGCTCATTCAAAAGGAAAAAGCCACATGCTTTCGAAGTGTTCCTCTGGGACTGTCGGGGAATCGGTGTGACCTCGCTGTGGGTGGCCTGGGCTGGGCTGGAGAGAGCGCTGGGAAATAGAAACCATCCTTCCCAAGGTCTTTATCTGACATGTACCATCAGGTTGAGCTTTAGGTGACATTTTTAAATTATAGCAGGGAGCCTGTTGAGATTTCTGGGGCTGAATGGGCCCAGCAGCCCTTCTCCAGCGAAAAATGATAACAGTACTGACAGCTCTTGAGCACTCACACACTCTAGCTGAAGGAATAGCATTCTCCTTTTAGGATCTGGTAGAAATCTAATTCTAAGCATTCTATTGCCTTCTTTTTATCTATTTAGTTAGTTAGTTTTATTCCCCCTGTGCTCAGCACTGGTGAGGCTGCACCTTGANGGGCTGATGGTTGGACTGGATGATCCCAAGGGTCTCTTCCAACCTAAATGATTCTAGGATTCTATTTGGACTTTTCTTCTTGTTCTTCTTGTAAAACTTTATGAGTTTGAAGTGTATGATGTAGGNCAACCTAAATGATTCTATGAATCTACAAGATTTCTTCTTGTAAAACTTTATAAGTTTGAAGTGTATGATGTAGAAGCATACATAGAATGAGCTTTGCTTCCAGGAGTAACTAGCCTAGGAACCACTCATCTTCCTAAAGCAAGTCCACAGATCATTTTTGTCAGTTTGTCAAGGTACAACTGTAAGAAAATCATAGAATCATTCAGGTTGGAAGAGACCCTTGGGATCGAGTCCAACCATCAGCCCTACTCTACAAAGGTCTCCCCTACACCAGATCCCCCAACACCACAGCTCATCCACTCTGAAACACAGTCAGGGATGGGGACTCCACCCCCTCCCTGGGCAGCCCATTCCAATGACTGAGCTTCTACGTAGTATTCCCTCTTTGCCTTTAAATGTGATACATGCACAGTCAGTTTGGGTTATAGAGAAAACAACTTCAAGGATTGAGACAGCGTTTGTGACAGCCTTTTCCTGATCATCTCTGGTTAGACAGCACAGCTATCTCTTGGATGTGATAATGAGAGAATTGGCACGTCTAGACCTCAGGTTGTGCATCCAAACCATTTTCTAGGCTTGTTGGAGATTATCACCCTCTTTGCTTATGCAGATAAAAAGACAGAGCTTTGAAAATATGATCTTTAACTGTAAGGTATTTAAATTCTGCCTGCATTTGGGCCAGACTGATGCTGTTGCTGTTGTCTCATGAAGTGTTACGAGAAAAAAAATACTGACAGTCAACAAAAAGATCTTTGCTTTTCAAGTAATTACAATACTGATTCCTGGTTTTAGAAGAGGAAAGGGATACTATAGTCTTTTCTTTTTTCTTTAACACAGTCTGTTAGTGGTGTTAATGACTTGACCTCGGCTAATCTCAGCTTTAAACAGCTATGATGCAGTTTGGCAGATAAACACCATACAATAACAGCATTGAGTGACTCTCTAAAAGAAGCTCTGAGGACTCTAATGGCCTCTTACAGAGCACTAAGTGCCCTTTCTTGCTTTAACAGATTGGTCAGATCAACCATATATTGGATAATAAAAAACATTTCTTGGCATAATCTAAATCTGGGAGTTTTTTTCCCCGATACTGAAGTTCTTTGATGTGGTCTGCTTTTCTGGTATGTGAAAAATGTAGTTGTGGGAATTGAATCCTCTGATCAGAAGTATGGTGCTGTTTTTAACTCAAAAGAGCTTCCTCTGTGTTTGGTGTTTATATGGTTCTGCTTTGGGTGAGGGATGAGAGCTCTTTCCAGGTTCTGCTTCATTCCTACTGCACCTCACCTGCCCGGCTTTCGGACTGCCGGAACGGCTCCCTCTGACAGGTCTTCTTTGGCTTTTTCTGTCAAAGTCTAGGAATACAGGCAAAGCTGCTCCGTGCTGAACTTGATTTTCTGGAAATGTTGCCATTCTCTGATTTTATAGACTGAGGCTGGAAAATGCCCTGCTTTTTGTATTTCAAAGATCTGGTGGTTTGTATTTGTAAGCTTTGGAGCTGGGGTTTGAAGTTTGGCTGGGGCATTGCTTTTGTCGGCCGTGCTCCGTGCCTGAAAATTGGCAAACTTTGGGCCAGCAAATGGATTGAAAATAATTTCATATGCATTTAAGAAGAGACTATAGGAGTTAAGGGCTAAAATGGAAAAGATTCCTGTCTCCCTAGGAATGCTGTGGTGTATTGGTGATTCATTTCTGACCTGTTGTGTGTCTCGACTTGGGCGTCTGAGCTGGGAGCAGGGCTGGGGACTGAAAAATGATGAGCAATACAGGGTTGTGAAACTCCTCTCTAGATGATTAGTGTTTATTCAGAGCTCTGCAGGAGGCAGAATTCCTCTTGAAAAGGGAAAATGGTCCGGGCTTACTTAATAGCGCAGCGTGTTGAGCTGCAGAGATTTAGTCACTTAGAGACTAAATCATTTTTACGTGGACAGCCTTGTTTCTGCAGTTTCATTGCATGGATAGGTTTGATTTAATCATGCCCTATTGAAATGATATATAAGAAAGGAAGTTACGTGACAGAGTAGTTTCAAATCCTTAAAAATGTTTGATTTTTCTCTTACTGCTGAGAGCTTTAGAGTTGATTTTTGACTGCGTTGACTTCCCCTCCTCCTCCTCCTCCTCTCCCCAGCGAATCTGTGCCAGCTGCTCTACTTTTGGTAGGATTTCAAAAGGACTTTCTTTTCCTGGAAACTTTGTTAACTAGCCCTATATTTCTTTCACTTGCCTCAAGGTTTGAAAAAAAAAATAAACTGTCTCCATCATAAGAAACCAGAGTATTTTGAAACATCCGGGAGTAATTAGCACACCAGCTGATGGAGGAGGAGTCTGACTGTTGTGTAGCTGGGTTGTGTCTGAGCCAGAGGCAGGAGCAGTTCTTGCTGCAGAGAAGGAACCCAAGATGTGTTTCTGGAAGCTGTGGAGAGAAGGTCTATGAGAGCTGCTGTTGGGGAGAGGGGTGAAGGGAAAAACTGCTCCTTCCTGGGGCTGACTCCCCAGATCCCCTCCACGGGGGTGGCTGGAGAGGTGGGACATGCTTCTGAACTCAGAAGCTCTCAATCTCCTTCCCATCTCCTCTGCAGGACTTTGGAATTGGGAAGCTTGTGCTCCCATTTCTGTTAGTGAAAGTGGAATAGCAATAGTCTGTCTCCCTCTTACCACAAATCCATCAGTCTCTTCCAGGCAAAGACTCTCCCTCTGTATTTACGTGGTTCCTCAAACGATGGGGCTTTAATTTTTATCATAACTTCTAAGTGTTGTCTTCATCAGTGCGGGTTCACAGGGAAAGGAGCAAATTCTCCTCTTGATGACAAACAGTGCACGATACCTTGCCCATAATTCTTTTCAGGAAATACCAAAAGAAGTGGAGTTACTAATTATCACTAATCCTACAAAGGAGCATATGGAGAACAAGTTGATTTCCTGGAGGCAGAAGGATTTGCTTCACTTTGCTTTTCGTGCTTCAGCCAAAGGAGTTGTGCAGCATCTTGCAGTACTAGCCTGGAGGTCCTGGCACAGTTGCCTGTTGGTTTTCCTACTTAGGTTGTAGATACATGCTCTTTGGGGACTCAAAAAAATGTACCAAAACCAAAGGATGGGTAGAAACACTGGACAGAAAGTCACATCTTCAAAAGGAGGAATTTGATACGTAATTCTTCATTTGAAGGGTCAACTTACTGTACAGATAACACGGGATTTAAACACACAGTGCTGAACTAGAGGTACTAATTTTGCTTTGCTTTTGAGATCCTGACTCTACCCTGAGACCGATACACACCAGTCTCAACCACTGCAGAACCGGGGCTTAACCCATGAACTCCCGTTCTGGTCAGAGAGAAGTCACAAAGATCCAGTCAGCTATTCTGAAAGACACAGCTTTGCATGTGGGTTGTTCTGCACCATAATGCTTGTAAGCATTTCCCAGCTGACTTCCTGCTCTCCTCCTGTCTTCCAGGACACGTCTCTTGACATTTTTATTGTGTTAGATTTGAAATTAAAATGCTTTGAGTTATATTTGAAATTAAACAAATCACTGCAGCATAGTGATTTGTTACTTTAACTGATTTCTCAAGAAAAATGTCAAAATGTATTTGTAGAGTAGAAGGTCATTTAGCTGGTCAGTTGTTTTTTTCTTTTTGGTACAGAAAATACGTATTTCCAGTTCAGGACTTGGATATACCCATTACGTGCCTCAACTTTTTCTACCTAAACCTTAGGTTTTTTCCACTCGCTTTTTCTTTACAACTTCTTTTAAGTGCAAGGCCTGTTACCATTCTTGATCATTTGTCTTTTTTCCTGCATAAAGCTGTTTGATCTCATTGTGATCACAAAAACTCTTTGTGATTTTGATGGGGTGTTTCAGTAGACATTAAAAGCTTCACTGTCACGATGTCACAATAAGGTGAAACAAGTTACATGACACTCAGGGTGATCTCCCTGCATCCGAAATGTCTGATTTCACACCATGAAGACTGTACTATTTCTATGCAGGGTGGTAGCTCTCCATTGTTTGCTCTTGGCTGGTGCTGAATGCTCCTCTGGAGTTAGATGGACAGATTCTTACAGGTATCATTCATAGAATCATTCAGGTTGGAAGAGACCCTTGGGATCATGGAGTCCAACCATCAGCCCCACTCTACAAAGTTCTCCCCTACACCNTGCCCAGAACTGGACCCAGTACTCAAGGTGCATCTATTTAGCACCTATTTAGCAGTTGGGTAGGTCTGCCTTGCTGTAACCTTTTAATTGTAAGTACTTCACGATCTCCTGAAAGGCATGACCTTTGGCAAGAGGTTTATTGATTCAAACCAGATTTAAGTAAACTTGACGTGATTTCAGTGTTTGCAGAACCCAGATAAACACAGATTTCTGCAATAATTCAGGCAAAGATTTCTCAACAGGCGCTAACAGAGCTTGAACTTGAAATTTTTATTAATTTTCAGTAGTTGCCAACTCCTTCAGCAGGTTTTAGGTAGAGGCCTTACACTCTCTTACACTGCTCAAGCCAATTCAGAGGTGATGGAAACGTACTTGTCTTCTTCGATGGACCTCACAGGGACGGGACAGGCAGTCAGTCAGGGTGCTGTGAGTTAAGAGTGAGCTGCTGTTGGTGGAAACGCTGAAGACCTTTGGCCAATAGACCATTTCTCCCCGGTTCCTCGGGCCAGGCGTGCAGTGTCAGCAGTGGGCCACTTCTGAGTTGCAGCCTCAGGGCAGAAGATTGGCTGGGTTTTGACTTGTAACTGCTTTTAGTTTAGAAGTTTGAATTGTGCATCTAACACAAAAGGAGGATTTCCCCCCAAATTGTAAATTTTATTCCTCTTTTCTTGCAAGATACTACTTTACAAACTGGCATGGGACTAGTGAAAACGAATCCTCAGTCTGGAGGTACTCACCAAGGAAGGCCAAGAGCCCTTACGAGAAGAAGACAGCCCCAGAAGGAACCCCTATACTTGATGCAAACTCATTAGAATACATCTTTGCACAGGTAAGAGCTTGCTTGCACATATTTCTGCCATTGTAGTCGCACAAGAACGATTTGATTCGGTAGAAGCTGCCTTAAAAGCCTATTTTCAAACTTTTAAAGTACATGTAGCCTTACCTGTTAGTATTGATAGGTGTTTTCTTCATAACTCTGTGTGGTGGAGAGAAGAACAATCTGTGCATATACAGGTGTAGAAAAAACATCTATCTCACAGTCTAAAAGGGGCTGTATTTTTAATAACATACTTCCTTTTAAATAGTAAATATTTGCAGGTATAAAGGCAAACGCGCTGTCACCAGCCTGTGGACGGGTGGGTTTTCTTGCCTTCTGTTTGTTGTGCCTATTTCTGAAAGCTTTTGTGCTCTTCTAACAACAGCAACAACAACAAATGATATAAATGATTTTGCAAATGAGCAACTTGCCTGGTTTCATCAAAGAAATGGGAAGATTGGCGTCAGTGGAAACTTTTATAGTGAGCAAATGAAACACACTGGAGGAAAACCATGGTTACTGTTAATTCTGAGTAGAGTTGCTGCAGAATTCTCAGTCTCTGAAATATGGTTGTTGCCTTTGGAAAAACGAAGCTCTTCCAGTGAATCCTTGGTGCTTTGTTGTGAAACCACGATAAAATACCAAGTAGGCTACAACTGNATGGACCTCACAGGGACGGGACAGGCAGTCAGTCAGGGTGCTGTGAGTTAAGAGTGAGCTGCTGTTGGTGGAAACGCTGAAGACCTTTGGCCAATAGACCATTTCTCCCTGGTTCCTCGGGCCAGGCGTGCAGTGTCAGCAGTGGGCCACTTCTGAGTTGCAGCCTCAGGGCAGAAGATTGGCTGGGTTTTGACTTGTAACTGCTTTTAGTTTAGAAGTTTGAATTGTGCATCTAACACAAAAGGAGGATTTCCCCCCAAATTGTAAATTTTATTCCTCTTTTCTTGCAAGATACTACTTTACAAACTGGCATGGGACTAGTGAAAACGAATCCTCAGTCTGGAGGTACTCACCAAGGAAGGCCAAGAGCCCTTACGAGAAGAAGACAGCCCCAGAAGGAACCCCTATACTCGATGCAAACTCATTAGAATACATCTTTGCACAGGTAAGAGCTTGCTTGCACATATTTCTGCCATTGTAGTCGCACAAGAACGATTTGATTCGGTAGAAGCTGCCTTAAAAGCCTATTTTCATACTTTTAAAGTACATGTAGCCTTACCTGTTAGTATTGATAGGTGTTTTCTTCATAACTCTGTGTGGTGGAGAGAAGGACAATCTGTGCATATACAGAAGGTGTAGAAGAAACATCTATCTCACAGTCTAAAAGGGGCTGTATTTTTAATAACATACTTCCTTTTAAATAGTAAATATTTGCAGGTATAAAGGCAAACGCGCTGTCACCAGCCTGTGGACGGGTGGGTTTTCTTGCCTTCTGTTTGTTGTGCCTATTTCTGAAAGCTTTTGTGCTCTTCTAACAACAGCAACAACAACAAATGATGTAAATGATTTTGCAAATGAGCAACTTGCCTGGTTTCATCAAAGAAATGGGAAGATTGGCGTCAGTGGAAACTTTTATAGTGAGCAAATGAAACACACTGGAGGAAAACCATGGTTACTGTTAATTCTGAGTAGAGTTGCTGCAGAATTCTCAGTCTCTGAAATATGGTTGTTGCCTTTGGAAAAACGAAGCTCTTCCAGTGAATCCTTGGTGCTTTGTTGTGAAACCACGATAAAATACCAAGTAGGCTACAACTGTGGGTGCATTTTAATGGCACTGCTTGCATTCTAAAGTAATAAAATATACAAATTTTTTCCCCCTGTGTAATCAGACTAACTTAGACTGTATTTCAGATGAACATCCTCACGTACACATATGCAACTTTGCAGAATCACTCTTTGAAAATGTGCTGCAAAAACTGGAGTTTGGCCTTTCTTTTGTTTTGTTTTGGTTTGGTTTTCCCTTTTTCCCCTTTTTCTGGGTGCCAGCAAAGAGAATGAAACACCTTTTAAGCTGTGGATTAAGTAGGGACCCTAACAGACTTTGTCAGGCAATATTGTAATAAGTGGAATTTTACTTTTGGGTAGTAACATTTTTTCAAAAGTCAAACAGAAAAGCACTGATCTTTGTATAAAAAGCACTAATCCTTGTATAAGGCATTGGAAATGTCCTTGCTCTTTGGTAACCACATATTTTCCAGACTGTCCCAGAGCAAGGCTCTGCCATGGAGTTTGCCGTCTTGGCTTGGAGATGGGGCTTAGAGCCCAAGTGCACGGGGGTCCTAGAGACACCAGGTGATGGAGGGACAGAGATAAAGCCCTCCTGTAAAGACACCAGATATTTATTGTGTACCAGAAAAATAATCATGATGGTGCTAGAAGGGGACAGGATTGGTGCTTTCCATAGTTAATTAACAAACAAGTGAGGTTTTGGTGAGGTAATGCATAGAAGAAAGGGGCAGGGGGTGTATAAGTGTCTGAGCAGTCCAGGTGTTCTACCTGGGTGTCTACACACCTTCTTGGTGAAAGCCACAGTGCTGTGGGCTGTATGTGGAATGGGTGTGCTGTGATTCCACCTGTTCCACAAACTCATTTTAAAAGACTTCAGTTGGGCACAAATGTTGGTGTTTCTTCTCAAACAGGCAGTCTGTGGGGTGGATAGTGCTTGCCCGTGTTTCACTGGTCTAGGAGAAGACTTCATCTGTTGCACAGCTCTTCCCTTCTTCACCTGCCTCTTCCATTCTTGGCTGTTGGTTTTGGGTGACTCTTCTTCCCTGAGGAGAGCCTGTGATCTTGTGACGTACAGCTTGCTCATAGATAAACTGTGATGAATAGCAGATCTAGTAGCTCTCTTCTTTTCCTTCCTCCTAAGGGTCAGTATGACTTAGTGAAGGGCCTGGCACCAATCCGTGATCCGAAGAACGATCAAGAGGTCCACGAAATCGAGAACGAATGCCTGGGGATGGCTGTCCTTGCCATCTCTCACTATGCCATCAAGAAGAACGTGAAGCTTCCAGAGCTTCCCAAAGATATCAGGTGAGCTGGGAAAACTTCTTTGCTGCTGTTGGGGCTGCTGTTCTTCTCTGCCAGAAGGGATTTTAAGCGTTTCACCTTCTGGGGTCTGACTGCACAGGGAATCCAAGCTCCAACACCGCTAGTGCCACGTGGGTCCTCCTGATCTTGTCAATATGTACTAGAAAAGCTGATATCTTTTCTTTTTTCCTCATCTGGAGAGTATTTCAAATCTATGCAGCTAATGGACCCAGCATGCTGATATGCCAGGTACCAGCTGACCTGCTGTAAATTCAGGATTCTGGGTCAGTAGGTTCTGGGTCAGTAGGAAGTTCAGGAATGACAGTGCTGTTGGTTGGCAACCTAATGAGAAAACAGAATAAATTGTTTTATTGATTTGAGTGAGCTGTATCCACCCAGCTTTCAGATAAAGGTTATGATTTGGATTCATGGTGGCTATTAATGCTGTAACCCACTTCTAGGGTACCAGCTGCCCAGTGGTTTATTGCATCTTGTTCTCTGCAACCTTCAGAGGATGGGCGTTGCGCGTTCCAGAAAGTTTAGGAGACAGCATTGTTAACTCAGCACTGTTTTTCCTTCCAGTTATAAGCTTTATATCCCTGAAACGTTGAACAAGACTATCAGACAGAGGAACTTCTTAACCAGGATCCGGATAAATAATGTTTTCAAGCATTTCCTTAAAGAGTTTAACAACAAAACCATTTGCGACAGTAGCGTGTCTCCACGCGACCTGAAAGTTAAATACTTATCCACAATGGAAACCTTGACTAAATATTATGGAGCAGAAATTTTTGAGACTTCATTTTTTCTGATTTCATCTGAGAACGAAATAAATCGATTCAGTTGTGGAGACCACGAGACCCCTCAGCTATATGAAGTCATCGTAACAGGAAACAACGGAATTCAGTGGAGGCTCAAGCCAAATGTGAGTGAAAAATGGGAATTAGAAGATTGCTTTTGGGGGCCTAACAACTGGTTAAAAGTGGTCACGATCTTCAGAGGCTGCAGATCAGCTTTTTATTGAAAGGACTTCTTTCATAGGATTATGCAGGTTGGAAGGGACCTCAGGAGATGTCTAGTCTCACCCCCCCCATCAGGGTTAGCTTTATGATCAGACCAGGTTCCTCAGGGCTTTATCTGTTCTGGTCTTGAAAACTTCCAAGGATGGACCCTGGGCAAGCTCTTCACCAGGAGAAGTAAAGACTGTGCTACTTCTGGCAGAGCAGACACAAGTTTGGAAAGATGAATGCCTGTGGAGGCCTCGATATGCATGTCTGCTAATGCTTTTGTGTATATGGCATCCCAGGTGCTGCGTTTGCTCATACTTACAGACTCTTCATGAATCAATTAAAATATAGCAATAGCTTCCCTGGAAATGTGCAAGACCAGGTTGAACTGGGCTTGGAGGAACCTGCTCTGGTGGGAGGTGGCCCTGCCCAGAGCAGGGGGTTGAAACTAGATAATCTTTAAGGTCCCTTCTAACCCAAACCATTGTGTGATTCTGTGTTTTTATATTAAAGCCAAGCTTTTTCATACCAGTGATATTTTTATATGCTGTTCCTTGCTTCAGTGCTGCTAATTAAGGGCTCTTTGCTTAACCTCTCCCATACTTTGTCTACAGAAATATTAAATATGCTCTAGGTTTGAAGGGATTATGGGATATTCTACATTTGTTGTCCACCCACACATAGTATTTGAACAAACAGACCTCTTTTTGCTTGTGCCATTCCCCCCAGTGATGAGAACACTACTGATAAGTATCTCTTCTAACACAAAAAGCATTGTGCTTCACTCCATTTAGATGTAACCCAACTATTTCTATCTCTGATGGAGAATTTATCTTTTAAATGATAGTACTGACTGGAGGGGGGAGGGAAGGAAGAACTGGTGTTTGAGCAGAAAAACTTGAAAGAAGCGCCGCCTGTTTCTTGTAAGGCTCCTGCTTCTTCTGATTTATAGATTATAGTTATTTAAATGCCTAAAACCAAAGACTTGCATCTCGGTGAGAACTTTTCTGTGACTTAGCAGGAAGCTTTGCTCAGCCTGAGCATTTGTGTTTTTTTTTAAAAAAAAAGTAGTTACTCATAATTTTCACTAATTTTTGGCCTGTGAGACGCTCGGCTTTGTTGTGCTCTGCCGGCAGAATTTCATCTGCTGTCGGCCCCCTGGGTGTGCAGTGCCAGTGCAGTGCCAAAAGCATTCCATAAGTAGCCATGGAAAGATTAACTTGTCATAAATTTTTGCTTTAGAGTAAAAACACTGTGATCAAAACTAAACAAAAAAACCCAAGGGAATGTTTTTATTGGTGTGCTTCTGTTGAAAATCTCTTTGCAGTCTGTACAGACGGAGAAGGAGAAGAAGAAAAAATCTGATGGCAAAGCCAAAAAGGATGAAGAAAAAACCAAAATCCGAGACTCGTGGAACAATTTTTCCTATTTTCCTGAAATCACCCACATTGTCATCAAGGAGTCTACGGTCAGCATTAACAAACAGGATAACAAAAGGATGGTAAGACCTGATCCACGGGGAGGTTTCCCTCCCGTGGGAAGCTCTGGTGGTGTTGGGGATAGGGGACAACCTCCTGGAGGACCGTTTTCTACTGGGGCTCTTAAATAAATGGCTTTAAGAATCCTTTCCTTGACATACCTTTTTGTTGTAGGAACTAAAACTGTCCTCACACGATGAGGCCCTGTCCTTTGCATCGCTGATAGATGGGTATTTCAGACTCACGGCAGACGCCCACCATTACCTCTGCACAGATGTGGCTCCCCCACTCATTGAGCACAACATAAAGAACGGATGCCATGGACCCATTTGGTTAGTTAAAATGTTTGATTTTTATTGTTCCACTTGATTAATGAGTCCTCTGATACTGCCACATTGAGAAAATCTGGCATTTGGAAGGCTGTTAGTTCCCTTAAAAGGCTGTAGAACCACTTTGTTTTGCCAAGGATTACATTAAAAAAATACCACTGTTTCTCTCCACATCAGCACCGTCTGTAAGACCAGTTTTTCCTCAGTATAGGAGTATTTTGAGGCTTTCTTCACTAATAGCTATAAAGATCATTGTTTGTTGAACAGATAGGAAGATTTTAGGTAAACAACAGTTGAACTGTGTCTAGGCTGGCCCTGGGTGGACGAACAAGGCCTTTGTTTTCTTAAATATGTGTTATTTTCTCTTCTGCTCACCTTGTTGGTGTTTGCTTTGATGTTGGAAGGTGCAACATACAGAAAACTGCGCTCTGTTGGGTGCAGAATTTCCTCCTTAAGCATCCTAAGAGCTTAATAAATCATTCTTTCATAGAATCATAGAATCATTTAGGTTGGAAGAGAC
>VZTM01019878.1:0-21970 GCA_013400555.1 Jacana jacana | reverse complement strand
TGACAAGTTTTTACTAAGATGCAGGTATTTTGTTATGCTTTCTTACTCAAGGACTGGTTTAAATGTAAATTAAGTTATGGCAAGAATGTGTGCATATTCCAAGTGACTGATTACAGCAGCGGTGCACTGACTGAGTTCACCTCCTCTCACACATACCCCTTCTCAAAGCTGGCCCTTCCATTTTATTAATCTTTACCAAAAAAACCTCACTTCACTAATAGCCAACTATTATACGAGGGAAGAGTCATCTTAAGAGGAGAGCACTGGATGGACGGATGGACAGACAGGCAGCTGTAAGTCCCAATACCCTTGTCTGTAATTGGGCAACTCTGGCAATGCAAAGTGTGCCTGGGAAGCACAGGGAATGTGCAAAGGCTCTCTGGATAGTGAAGGGGTGGCTTAATATGCAAATAGTAGCCCCATCACGCTCTCAGAGGATGGTATTTAGCTGGATTACTGCTGTACTCTGACTCTTTTTGATGCAAAGAACAACCTTTTTGGCATTCCTAGCCAAGAACACCTAAAAATAAGTTGAAAGTAGTCTGAGGCTGCACTAGCTGTAGAAGCCAGAAATTAGGGAAATTCAGAGATCAGAAAAACTATTTTCAAGGCCAAAAGCCACCTCCATGCTTTTTCTGCTTTTGATGCAAGCAGAATCCAGGGAGAATAAATAAATGGGTTCTGGATATTTTGAGGCATAAGATATTGTGTCAGGAAACATGCATAATGCATTGCTATGGTAATGGTTACCACAGTTGGGAACTTCTGTGGAAAAAAAGTGAAATTCTATAGAAGTGTAGTTAGCTTACATAAGCAACTGCTGCTTTAGTCACAAGTGCCACTTAGTTATCTAGAATATCTTAGAACTTGTCATATTTCGCATTTTGTGTAGCAAAGGTAGCAGTTTACAGAAGTGACAATTTATATATAGGTTATTCCCCTGAGCTGAGCAGGCTGCTAAAGAAACAGCCTTGGCTTTATTACCATGTACCATCCTTACAAGACAATTAGCTACAGCAGATGATAACTGCTAATGTGCCAATAGTTGCAAGAAAGTCCAGGAACAGACTGGAAAGTACATTTTATGGTACTTCTAAAACTGAAGTCTCCAGAATGACTTGTGAAAGACACTTGTTCTGACATCTTTATTTCCTTTTCTCTTCTGATCCTTCACTTCTCTTTTTGTACTTCTTTCTGCTGCTAACTATAGCCATGCTTCTCTGTTCCAGGTTCCAAACTGAGAGGAGCAGCTTCCTGTCAAATAAGCCAATGCTACTGGACGAATTGACCTTGACATGACTGCTGTGATACCAAAAGCCACAAGCTAACTGGTAACAGTCGTTAGGTATGGCAAGGCTAATTTTTATTGTTGATGCACGTCATAAAAATATCAGGTGGTAGAGAAGCACAACAGGGCAGTCCCTCAGTTCATTAAAATCTAATTCTCTTGAACCTCCAGAAATGTTTGGGATCCAACAAAATGTGAATAAAACCTTTTCCATATGCATATTACCTGCCGTGTTAGTTCTCAGTTTACAAAACATGTTTGCACTAAAAATACACACAAAATTAGGGATGGCACCCTCACAGCAGTGATACTGGTGATGACTGGGGCATGCCAAGTAGCAGATGTGTGGAGGAAGCTAGTCAAGGTTTTGTCTCAGTAATTGCTGGCAAGAAATGGCTGTTCCTGCTTTACTTGATCCTTGACTGCATTGGCTCAATACATAGTCTCCTGCAGAATACCTTCTATGAAGAGATGCATAATCCATGGCATTTTTCTGTTATAAATTCTTCCCATGTAAATTTCTTCAGGAGAGCAGGATTTGTTTTCTATTTCCAGTGCCACTCCAAATCATTCAGATGTGGAGAAAAACACAACCATTCATGAAGGAGCTCTGTGTTTCCATACCAAGCACATCCTTAGAAGCTCATTTGAGGACTAACTCTTTCTAAACAATCTTTGGAAGCAGGAAAATATGAGGTAGAATAAACAAGGGCACCAGGCTCTGCTTTTTCCTTTCTAGTTGCTGTTTTAAAGAAACATCTATCCTCCCAACTTCTTTCCCCGGAGAAAACATAGGAGTTTGGGAGGGGGAAAGCAGGAGAGTAGTATCATTTCAGCCTGTGAGCCTACTTTTGGAGTAAAGGGAATGAACTTGCACATACCAAATTGTTCTGTACAGTCTGTAGGATACAATGAATCCTGCTTTTAAGAAACGCTGCATGGCATTGGCAGCACTGAGGGCTAACTGGGGTGCTGCCTTACATTTCCACACAAGAATTACCATACCAGTAGTGTAAAGATGAGCAGCACTGAGGGCTAACTGGGGTGCTGCCTTACATTTCCACATGAGAGTTACCATATCAGTAGTGTAAAGAGGATTACAGGTAAGAAATAACAATTACATTTGCAGACTGTCATGTCTGGATTTCTGTGATGATATTTCTTGTTGATAGTTCAAGACATCTTATTAGAAATGGGTATACTTCAGATTCCACACACAGTTGTTTAAATATTAAAAAGTTAATGAATACCAGCAACAGGACAATCCTGCCGGAGGCAGCATGGACTTACTGTGTTTAAGAGGCTTTGAAAGTGTTGTTTCTGCAGTGTTAGCTGGTGCTTTCTGATACATGTTCTAAAAGTACAGTGACCCTCATTGCTGTCTTTGCATGGATTCTTTGGTTCCTCTGAACTGCCTGCCCAGTGCTTGGTTGATTTCATTCATCTTACAATTTACTCCATTTACTGACTAACACAAAATGAATGAACGGAGGCGCATCTAAGGACCCTCTACTTTAAGGCCCTCCTTGTCAATGGCTGCTGCCATTGCCAGCCTGGCCTTGTTTTCCACCACAACAAGAAAAGGGGGAGATCAACAAGGGGGATCTGACTCACTGTGAAGCCATTTGCTGATTCCTTACCCTGTTGTGTCACTGAACAAAGCACAATGAGGCAGGACCAAATAGCTCCTTGGACACCTTTCGGAAGCAATGGGTGCTGTCATGTTCAGTGTACCTTCAGCCTGGTTTCCCATACTACATACCTGATCCTTTCATTCTGTTTTTTTCAGGCTTTATCTCCTTCCCTAAGCTGTTTCTTTTCTGGAATAGAAAGTTCCACCCTGCTCATTAAATGGTCCTAAGGAAGCCATTCTGTCCCATGTGCTTCATCATCATTGCCTTTCTCTGAACTTTTTCTGAACATTTTCAAGACACAAGCACTAGAACAGCACACGGTGTGTGAGCAAACAGTGGCATTATAGACTGGCATAATGATGTTTTCTGTTTTGTTCTTTTTTCCTTTCCTAACAATCTCAAACATTTGCATTTTTGGATTGCTGCCATGTGCTGAGTTGATGTTTTTATGAAACTGTCTGTCACAATCCTAAACTTTCACTTCTGAGTAGTAACAGGCAGCTCAGAGCTCATCACTTTATTCATAAAGCCTAGAAAAGTTTTGCCAGCATACATCATTTCACATTTACCTATGCTAAATTTCCTCTGCCATTTTGTTACCCAGCCACTTAGTCTTAAGACCCATCCACACTTTGATGCGTTCAGCCCTCACCCTTCCTACATGGAGTGAATAGAAATCTTCAGCAAACTTTTCCACCTCACTGCTAAGGCCTTTTTCCAAACGATTTCTGAGTTTGTTAAGAGGAATTAGTCCCCTGCAGCCTTCCCCTGTGCTCGCAGGGTCTCAGGTTTGGGAGGGAGCACGGTTGTGGTGCTGGGGATGTGGTATTGAGCACAGGTCTGCACAGTGTCACAGAGCTGCATGGTCCCTAACCTCAGGCTTCATGTGTAAGAATCACTTGCAGTGGTTCAGAGTGCTCCATCTCGTGCAGTGGGGTCCTGCGTGTCAGCTACAGCTGATCAACCTCGTCTGCAACTTCTGGTTCTGCTGTGCCTGACACTGGTCGGGAAATGAGAGGATTATTTAGTATTTCCCAGCAGTGGTGGACTGCTTTTTTCCTGCCACAATTCTGCATTCATGAAAATCCTCTTGAAAGGCATTTTTTCTATATGCAGTCCAGTCCTACTGCCTTTGCCTGTCATGGGGTCTGACACACACGTTACATATCCCCCTTCACATGATCAGATACATGTAGTCTCACATGTAAGAGCGAATAAACTTCAGAAGTCTCACTTCTAGAAGGAGGTCAGACACTAATAATCTTTGCCAAAGGAATGCACCAGGGCATAGAAAAGCTATGAGCAGCGGAAATTGGACAGTACACAGCCTTGTGACCCTATATGATAGGAGACAATACAGCAGTTTAGTGAGGAAACTGTAAAAGAGGAGTAGAAAGTCTATGGAAATATGATGTGGTTTGATACATGCATGCAAAAAAGGAACCATATAGAATCTGTTGGAAGTGACTGAACATAACAGCAGCAGTTAGTAAAACAGATAAAACTTAAATGTTTAAATGGCTGATGGTTTTTATTTGATTTGGACTTCACAGGCTTGATTTACCACTACAGTGCACTTAATTTTGTTTCTTGCATAGGGGGAGTGGATGTGAATGTTTCCAAGTCAGCAAGGAATCAGCTCCCAAATCCCTGAAGAGTGAAAGTTATTGTATCTCCGAATTTGGGCTTGTACTCTCTGCTGGGTTGTGTTTGGATACCGTTTGATCCTCTCTGGGAAGCACAGATTCCAAAAGAGTATTTTGTTTACCACATGCAGTCAAGGAAATGCAGCGTTTGTCACTATCCCTTTGAAGTACCATGGTTAGGATTGCATTGGTTAGTAAGGAGCATAGACTCATTAAGTGGTAACAGTGCATCAAACCAAGAACAGCTTCTAAACCTCTTGTACGTATCCTCTATATCTGTGTGTGTGTCGTGTCCAGGAGAAAGAGGTGCACAAATCATCAGTACTAAACGTTCTGGTATTGTTTCAATTCTAAATAACCACGCAGAGCTGTAATTTCAAAGGGGCAGCCAAGGAATCTGTTAACAACTGTGATACAGTACCATCTAGCGGCAGAATTGAAATGGTACCCTAAGTGGTTTTCAGGACTTACTACCAACTGCTGCACAGTTGCTGCTTGAGTTTATGATGATTATGGTGCAGAAAGCATCCTTCTAGTTTTAATAGATCTGGGAATTAGATTAGATTTTAATAGACAATATTGAAAATCTAAATACAACAAGGCTAATTACTGACTGACTTTTACACCCAGCTGCTTCTCAGACACAGCTTTTTGAGTCCTATGATTGTGATTGGGGAAGGCAGAAGATACTCAGAAATATGTCTGTGTGATTTTAAATCCAACATTGCTTTTTTGAGATTTTTTTTTCAATTACTATTTAATTGAAAAGTCATTGCAAAGAAAATTAAGTTCTGTCTCTAAAGCAAAACATTTAAGGGACTTCTGAGCCGTTACTTTACAAATGGTAAAGTTAAAAAGAAACTTGTATTTATAAGCATCAGATTGCCACCTTAAAAAAATACAAGTAATTCTTTTGTGACTGCTGGGCTGTAGTGCCTTATCAGGTAATTGGATCTTTGTTCTCAGCAGTGCTGAAATTAAGGCATGAATTTAATTTTTTGGATCACGCTTGCTGTGCTTTTACCAAGTTTCTGAACAAACACAGAACACATGCCAAAAAGCTATAAAAATTCCAACTCCTAAATTAATAATGATGTTTAGAGGTGTCATATGCCAATATATGACTCTCCAAATAAATGGTAAAAATCTGGTGCTATGGCTTAGCTCTGCACTTCTTCCCAAACAAATGCTGTTTACATGAACCCTGCACATTTTTTTATTATCTAAAGCAAATCAGTGACTGTCTCCTTTCCAACAGGACTCATAATTAGCAGATAAGTTTTGTCACACTTAAGTTTTGTTTTTTTTTTTTCCCAGTGCAAAATGTTGAATTTCAAATGTGGAAAAAACTGGTTTATTTGAGAGCTATAAAACACAATTCCAATAGATCCGGGAAGGTATATTCTGCAATCGGACTGAGCTGTTCCACAATTTGAAACCTGCGTGGGAAATCCGTAAAGCCAACTGCAAATACAAATGAATTACATGCACTGTAAAGCATGTACACACACAGACATAATCCATTTAGATGAAAAGGGAAGAGCTGCTTGCAGAAATTTCTTGTTGCTCTCAGTATGAAAATAGATGGCTTGTGTTACAACAACTGCAAAAATAGTATCTGATTGTTACTTATTCTGGTACCATTTTGACAGACAGTGTGACCCAATCTTTCCTTAATACATGGGAAGGTAACACATCCATGTACTATTCATGCTACTGAGCATTGTCTGCTTCAGCATGTTCGTTCTCAATAAGAGAATAAAAGCTGTTACTGGAGGAGAAAACAGAAAGCCTGAGGAAAATAACTATTTTCTTTTATGTCACCTACATGATTTTCACAGGGCCAGCATCAAATGTTCAGTGATGCTTGAGAGAGAAAGGAAAGTAGAAAAAAAAAAGTGTTGAAAGCAGTACTAATTCATTTGAAGTCGTATTCAGACAATTACCAACCCAACCTACAATTCCATCCACTCCTCTAATAGAGATTGTCCTGACTGGAGAGGGTATTCTGGGAAGGAAGGTACAGAGAGGACAGTAAACAGAACCAGGGCCAACATTTTCTGATCCAAACCAGACCAAGAACACACCCAGTGTTAGCACTGGTTTGCAGAAGACACCTGAAATGGTACTTCTGTCTGGCAGCTTTGTGAGGTGTGTGTCAATAAGCTCTTTGCCCTGGGAAGTCCTAGAGTGAATGGCAATATGCAAACCCCAAACTTACTCAGTTTCACTTGTGTTAAAGATCACATTTTTATTGTATTCATCAGAAGTGCTGGAGCTGTCTCAAGAGGGGAAACTCTGAAAGTAGAGTAGGGCTCTCATCTTTAAATGACGAATTGAGTGTGAATCCACATACCTTTTGCATCTTTAATTTTGTTTTCTTTTTGCCAAAGGTGCTTTACTGACTGAACTATGTAATGACTGATGCTGGTTGGCTCTTAAGGAACAGCATCATCTTAGTGTTCAGAATGGAGGTGATTTTGCTCTTCCCAGACAAATGCTATGTAATTGTGTAATGTTTATTTTTATCTCTATTTTCAAAGTACTGTACCTCACCATGATGCTCCCATTATCGTTATCTGGAATTTTGTCGTTTACTTTAGAGATAGGCAGCTCTTTGTCCTGAGGGTGTCTGTGTCTGACATTTTTCTATCAATGGAAAAAATACTGTACAAATGATTGTGAAAAATTACAACTATTGGGAAAAGGGCAGTGAAGCTATTTTTCATTTTTTACGTTTGTTCTAACTATATGGTTTTCTTCAAAAGCGGGGTTGTCATTTTCACAACTTGTTCCAAGAACTCCAGATTCTCTTCTCCAGAAATACTGTGCTGATTGTGTAAGATTTTCTTCCCGGTGTTTGACACAAGTGTGGCACTTCAGAAAAAAACCAGCATGAGCCAGTTACCTATGCCATTTTTCTCTTGGGTGGGAGAGATGAGTGTCAGCATACAACAGAAAGTGTAGGAAGACTGGTTTTTTTAACCTAGCCTCATTTTTTTTTCCCAGGCCACCAGGGGTGAAGTAAATTGTGTGCTATTGCACACCAGTTGGCAATCTCGTGGGGTTCTTTTTCCAAGAGAGGTGATTATTCCCTTCTTGCTGTGTGACTCCTGGGGCTACCTCCACTTCCACGCTTAAGACTGCTACACCGTGGGGAGAGCATAGCCCCAGCACCTGTTTTACTTCTTCCAGGGTATATGCTATATAGGACTGATACCCCATATGCCTGCTTATCAGGTGGAATGTATGTAGCATTCTTGTAGTGAGAATACCTGACTCTCCAAATACCAATACTGTCATGTTTCATGATATCTGGTTAATTTTTTAGAGCTATGAAGGTTTTCCAGCATAGACTGGCTTCAGGAAGGCTTTCATATTTATCTACTGCTTCCCTAATGGGGTTCTTTAGCTGCAGGCACTTCTTAATTGGTTTGGTTTTGTAAGTGAATTGTCCTGTGATGTTGCAGGACCAGTGCTACAGAATGAGTGTATTGAAAGCCAACTGGCACATGTTCAGATTATGAATGGCTGTGAGCCTCCTGGACTCCTGTGAACGTGTAAGGAGAAAGGAGTTGTGACCGGGATTTCATTAGCTGTGGGTACAGAGCAGCCCATACTGTACAATTTGGGATATTACTGTACTGTATTACATGTCATCGTATTCTACTGCCATTTTATGTTTCACTGCTACTCAAGAACTTAATCTCTTACGACCAAATTTTTTCAGCCACTTCACAGTCATTAAGTTTTACTGCACTTCTCCAAGCTAGTTAATCCAGTCCCTAGGTGAAAATTAACAAAAATAACAAAATTCTTAAGGCTTCACAATTTCCTGTTTATATGCTACTGACACATCAAAACAGCAGTACGGCTTTTAACTACTTTTTCAAGCATTTTTCTCAGAATATATGCTTCTGCTTTAGCTGGACATATGTAAATTGTCTTCAGTGTTTCTTAACAGCTAATGAGCTATTGAGAGCTCCAGTCCTTCCTCAGCTAGATTCCTTACTGAATTGAGCAAAACATGATTCCAGACACACAACTGCAAATGGCTGCACTGAATACTATCTACATAAAATGTAGCATTTTAGGACTTCCCAAATTTTGGTGTCTTCTTTTTTAGATTCAAATCTCTGTAGGAAGGACTTAAAAGCCACTATCCCAGCTGTTCTTACATGGGTTGTCCTCAGTTTTTATTCCTCTTAAAATAAATGAAAGTAACAGGAACTAAGATATTAACTTAGGTTGTCTCTCACATCCAAGAAGGTTTATGGGTAAAATGTACTTCTACTTATGTATGTCATCCTTGAACACTGCAAACAGGCAGTGTTGTCAGTGCATTATGGCACTACTGAATACCATTAAAATATGTTCACTAGACAAAACACAATCATAGTTTACAAATGCCAAGTCAAGTTATAAACTTCTCGAAAGCCTCAGGGGTGCACTTCACTTAGATGGAAACTAAGCCACAGGAAATACCGTGACGATTACAGCCATCATGACACTGATAATTTTAACCTGTATTTGTTGAATGATTGATTCAGTAGTTCCTCAGCAGAAAGACTTCCTTCTTGGTCGCTCATCTGGCAGGTTTCATGCAGCTCCATCTCCGACACAGCCCCCAGTTTTGTTTGCTCCGGTAACACTGGGAAACGTCTGTGCACACGATCTGGATAACAATAAAGACATTTCTCTAATAGCTGATACGTGGTTCAAAATAACACCTACAGTTTGATCTAATTCTGTCTGTGATGTTGCATTTGGGTAGGTCGCTGGTTTAGCTAAACATAATTTCTATTGACCTTTTATAGGTAAAGCTGCTTCCAATAGTCTTGAGAGGTACAGCTCAGACTATTGGAATTTTGGAAATAGACCTGAAATTCTTATTCCTGCCTGGCCAATGATGAATTTATTTCCTACTGTATCACATGGACAAGTAACAACCAGATGTTTCTCCCACTGGGAGATTTGCTTTATATGTGTAAAGAGAAGAGAAGAATCGAGTCACTCATGTCTTGAAGAGTAGATACTGCTGTAACACCCTTTAAATTAATGTGGGTGTAATTCTTTAAATAACGGATGAAAGAGTTCCAAGTGGTGTTAAACTGACTGTGGGCACATTTTACTAGCAGAGGTTGCAGTTTTTGCAGTGAACTGCATTAGTCCTGAGATGGAGTGACCTCTTGGAACCACGCCACGTTTCCAGCACCTGTCAGATGGCTCTTTCTGTAGGGCATGAAGACAATGGAAACACATTAAAATACCCGCATCTGCCAGCATGGGCAGGTCCAGAAAACAGAGATTGCCCCCTGCTGTCCAGGCCGTTGATCGATAGCGGGGATTGATTCAATTCTGTGTGCTCAGTCAGCCTGCCACAAAGAGTCTCGCTAACAAGTGCAGCGGAGGGGGTGGCACACGACTGCTGTGCTCGCTGGGGTGGTGAAGCCACACAGCACAGGCAGAGCAGCTTCTCATCATGCACCTAGAGAGTATTCCTTCCATTTGTGAATCCTTTCTTCTATTAGTCAGCTTTTATAGGGTGGAGAAGAGAATTATTTTAATGGAAATGATAAACAATGCCATTTTTCATTATACCTTTCTGTGTACTTTGTAACAGCGTTTATCAAAATCAATATATATATATATATATTCACATGCATGAAAATCCATAATGCATAATCCATTTAACTGAATCTGCAACACCTGAATTTAAACAGATTCTGTGCATGAATTAATGTGAATATATAGCATGTGTTTTTCTTTGCCTGCTATCCAGTGGATTATTATTAGCAATAACAGCTTCAGAAACTAGCTTTGCACGTTTGGTGCATGCTGCTGGGGGAGGGGAAGGAGGGAAGAGTGTAATAGTGGCTGAACGAAGGCAGCCCGAGGCATTTTTCTGCCTACACAAGGCACAGACAGACAGAATGGATTGGGGACGCTGTTCCAACAGTATCCTTTACTCTTCTGGAAATGTGCAGCATTGGCTTTCTCCTTTTTTTCTCAGTATCTACTATGATGTTGTCAGGGAGACAGAGCCCTTGACTTGCACCCGGCTTCCAAAGCCATCACCCTTTATAACAGTACAACCCACCAGAAGATTTAAGTCTGTTCTGTCACAGGCCCCTGCATGAAATATTTAGGTGGTATAAAATAAAAATCTCCCGGTGTGGTCTCTGCGGTTAATTCAGAGGAAGCCAAAACTTCATTCCAAAATGAGTATTCTGAAAGACCTGGCTTTATAATGTATTTCTAATCCATCATGTTTATATTTGTGTGCTTTTTCAAAAGCACAGTAGTGTAAAGAGGCCCTAAGTAGCTTTTTCATAATGTGGGTGTCCATGAAATACATTCTGCATGTATTAAAATCCACAACATTTGTGAATCTCCTTGGATTTTCCTATAACGGCCATAAAACGATACCATAAATTGATCTTGAAAAGATATACTAAATAAGTAAATTATGGTAAATTTCTGTTGCTTTCTCGAGTAATTTTATCTCTAACTGACAATTTTAAAAGTAATCAGGTTTTCAAGACAGCAATCAGACTACAGCTATTTTAAAGGTCAAAATGGGTTTAGAATTTGATTTTTCTTCTTGAAAGTATTAGAATTCTGACAGTACTCAGACTTAGTGTTTTTTTCTTTAGAAATAGTTGTAATGCTAAGGTGTTTAAACCTGTTAATGACCAGATAGGTAAGAGACATGACGATTTTAATTACACCCTAAAGGGACATTCTGAAGATAACCTTTGAGCACAAGCCTGCAGTCATCGCTGAGAGAACCGAGCTGGCTTGAAACACTCAAAACTGGAATATAACGGACAGAAAAAATAAAAATAGGTCACTGGGATATAATGTAAACACTCTGCACATATTTTTTCCATTATCTTTGCTACTAAGCAGTAAAGCTTTGTTTCTTAAATAGGTATGAATGTCTAAGTAACATTTTGATGAATTTCAGTGGTATTGCTGATACTCAGTAATGCAACCTTTTTCATGCAGTTCTTTACAGATAGAGTAAATAATGGGGCTTACAAGAAAAACGTGAAAGGGCTCAATCACTCAGGCACTATGCTTACAGAACTTCTCAGTTTAATTTTAAATATTGCAGAAATGGGCAGGAAAGTAAAAGATGGGTGTTACATTTCTGAGCTAGGCGTTATCAGTAATACTTAGGAATCTTCTTCTGATTCCTGACTCTTTCTGATTAGTAGCAGCAATGTTTAATACACGGTATTTTTCTACCTCTTGAAATGTTCAAAGTACAACAATAACATGTATTTGTAAATAATTTTTCCTTCCTATTATTTTCTTTTATAACACAGAACCATAAAGACAGCAAATACTCTCTCTCTTGTTTAGTGCAAGGGAGAAAGTAAACACTAATTATAGCAAATAACTATTAGCGTCAAAGGATTGCAGACATTACCAATATACACTTAAGCATTTCAGAGCAGACAGTGACCTTACCTTCATTGCCAAGGAGAAAGCATGTCAGCAAGTTAGGACAGACCTCCTCCAAAACGGAACAAAAAGCAGAGAAAGCACTTGGGCCTTTTAAAGAGAGTTTATCTAAAAAATATTCAGTTCTCTTCTTGTAGCTCTCCTGGGACCAAATGTCTTTGTATTCCTCCAAGGAGAAGACTCTCTTGTAAACCAAATATGACAGCACTTTGTTCACGTCCAGCTCTTCCAGTATTTTCTCTCTCTGATTGCTCGGGATCTCAGAAAGCCACTTATTCCTGTTTTCATTTTCTCTTTTGGTAGATTTTGCACAGTTATAAAACCAAGATTTGGCTGTTTTTCCGAACATTTTGATATTTAAATAGAAAGCAGAGGATTCTTCTTCTGCATTTACTGTGCAGTATTCAGTAAGCAAAGTAAACATAATGTGGATGGGGAGGATGCAGATACATGCTGCTGTCTCTAATTATTGTAATTCTAACGGAATAAAGAAGGCCCGCATACAAATTATAAAGAAAACTAGCTCAACGCCTGCAGCCTCCTAAGAGGATTACATTACACTAATTAGCCCTTTACAACTGTTAACAGCTTCTGAACCGTAATGATGAGACTGAGAATTGCTTAGTTACTGTTACTTTTTAATTCTGTAACTGATCTTCAAAGATACCCCTTTGCAAAAAATAATTTATTGGAGAAGACAGCTGATGAAACTGAAATAACGTGTGCAAGCTGGCACAGGACGTAAAATAAAATGTCTTCTGTACACTTTAATTTGTATTCCTCAGAGGCCATGCCCAAACCACAGTATAAATGCCCTCCCCTCCTTATTCTCTCATAAAATATTAGTTTTATAAGGCAATGGAATCCTACATTGAACAACCATGTTTCTGTGAATATTTTGTAATCCTGAATGCAAAAGGTAAAAAAATAATTTAAAAAATCACCAAGATCACAGAATAAGAGGTTTCTTTTGTGAAGGCAAGTATGTCACTGCTAAGAATAAGGACATTTCTGCACGTTGAGGTGTTGAAGTTGTGTCCAAGCAAACTGAAGCACCGTACAGCATCCATGTGCTGCCCCAGGTTTAGCAGCGGAGATTACTGCAATCCCAGTGGAGGTGTTCTGCCACTCGGAATCATTCACTGAGGATCACACATTACATAACCTCCCTTACGCAAATGCTGCTTAATACATGGACTTTTGGGTCTCCTTTCTGTATTTTCTGTCAACATGAATTCCCTGTATAGAAGAGCTATGAGTACTTCCTGCCTCCTCCTCCTCCCATTTCTTAGTCTGTTTTTTTTTCTATTTCCATTACTTCCAAGTGATAATGCACCCATCATGTGTTCTTATTTGCCATTTTCCCTATTGTGCAGCACAGGAAAACATTTTGCTGCACCTTTTAGGAGAACAAGTTTTAGAGTGTTTCCAGTTCTTATGATCTTGAGGTGCAACCACTGTGTCAGGCAGTATCTGTTTCTGAAATTTCAAGCTTTCATCAGTCTGCATCAAAGTTGACCAGTGACCGTATAATAATTTAGGAATTGTATTGTGCAGACCAGTAGCCAAGCAATNTTGAGGGATCTGGTGTAGGGGAGAACTTGTAGAGTAGGGCTGATGGTTGGACTTGATGATCCCAGGGGTCTCTTCCAACCTAAATGATTCTATGATTCTAACTAGCCAGGCTTCAAGGAACTGTTTGGAAGCATTGCCTGTCACCTTGTGGTTGGTTGTAGATACAACAAGTCTCATTATGTGACGCACTACCTGGAGTGAGGATGAGTGGAATTATGTGTTATTTTAAGCCGTGTTAATGGTCCCAGTTTAGAATGTTACAGCTTATTGACCAATAGCAGTGAGATTCTCGTGCTTCTTCTGTAATCACCCTGAATCCGCTCAGGTGGAGCCACCTGTGCGCTGCAGCACAGCCCACGGGAAAGGTGACCCACTTGGGGGAAGCTGGGTGACGAAGGGCACCTGCTGCTATCCAATTAGGCAGGCAGGGCAGCTAAACACCAGCAATATGCAGTGGGCAGAGAAAGAAGCCAACTTATTTGAAAGGCCTGGCACAATTTCTAGGCTACCCTTCAAAATAAGGGCTCCTGTATAAGCCTAATTCTTAAGATTCCCTTTGATTTTTGAACCTCCATATGGGGTAGTTCAAATACCAACCCCCTCATTCTTTCCATACGGTCAGTGAAACCTCATGGGGTTTTGCTCCAAGTTGTTTCTCTCTCAGAAGTTCTACTAATATTAATCCTGTAATACCTCAGCAGGTAGAAGATCCTGACAAAGCCAGGGGCTCCAAGTGCTACACAGCATCTTATGAGTCAGGCTTCTCCACCACTGTAACTTCAGATGGTAAGTTTTACCATTACTTCAGTAAATGCTGGAGCAAGCCCAGAGTTACAGGGTTTGGATTCTTAAGACAGTGCCCAAAGATGAGATACAGAGGATGTAACCTGAACACATTTCTCAGAGTTTAACCTCAAAACTAAATTGGTGTCTGTTTTTTTGTACTGGTCACACTTGATTGGCGTCAGTATCCTAAATGGAGTAATGAATTCTGCACAGCAGTGAATTTAGAAGTTAAAAAAAGCAGGTAACCTGTCAGAGTAATAATGATTTTTAAAGGAAGCTATAAAGTATGTCCTACTTATCCATGTCCATAACAGTTCTGCCCATGACTGCCCATCCTCCAAGAGTGACCTTGCTGTTAATAAATGATAGGCACAAGGGTTGGCAAGTTGCATCTCTTCAGAAAAGTAATAAGAATAGACACAAATCAAAAATATACATAGGTATCCATTTGCTGAGTGATATTTTCAATGTACCTTAAATAAGAAGACTAGTTTGAAAAAAAAAGCAGTAAAAAGTTTAGCTGGGGCAGAATGAACTGCAAAGCTGTTAGAAAGTCGTGGGCATTGATGAGGGAGAGAGATAGCAGTACTCTGCAAAGGAAATGGGAAGAAAGATTGGTATAAAATGACCTGGTCAGTACAGACAGTGAAGTGTTCGCACAGCCGTGAGAGAGGGACACGAGGGTTTGAAATTCGGGAGTATACAGCATAGGAGTGCCTTTGGGATCCGTGCACTGAAAAACTTACAGGGATTTTTCTGAAAGAGTACAATGTTTTGAGCCAGAAATGTCCCCATTATATTTGTTGGTAAAAGACTATGTCCTTTTAATCTCAAATCTTAAAACCACAAAGAAAACTGGCTGATATTATAGAAAATGTATCAAATTGTGCAGAAATGCGAAACTTGACTCCGTGCCTTCTTCCATACCATGTTGTTATGTCCAGTTGTGTCAAGCGGAGAATAAAGTGCTGAAATTCTGATTTGGTCATTGCCAGAACTCTAATAAAAATCCACACCTTGCAAAAGCTGATTGTTGGGTAAAGGCAAAAATTTGAAAGTGTGTGTTGAGAAACTGAATTCAGAGAAGTGGGTATGGGAGAAAACTGGAGAAATTGAAGATGACCAAGAAGTATTTGACACAAAAAGATAAGTGGAAATAGTGAAATAAAGGATTTGTGATGGAGAACTAGTGTTTTCCCAGGGCAAAGAGGCTGCAGGACTTACCTGCGATGACCTGTAAGTGCCACAGTGCAGACTGAGCAGGCAGTAGATGTATGATCTCTCCAAGCTCAGGGACCTGACTGCCAGGCAACTCGGACTTCTTCAAACGATTTACCTCGGTGCTGAGTCCTGCAGTTTGTGCAAAGAGGCTGTTTAGTTCAGACAGCCTAATTTTAGAAGAACTGATGTCAAACATGGAGCATCCAGTAGAAATAAGCTCCGGCAGAGTTTATTTGATCTTGTGGTCAAATAAGGATGCAGTCTGACCTGCACTTTTTGTCAGCAACGTTGCTTCATAATGACAATAGTGAACTATTCTAACTAGCCCAAACTGACCTCACCTGGGGCCTCTGTCCACACCCCAGACCACGGGCCCAGGGGCTCTGTTTAGGCTTAGCCCTGGGCCACCAGTCCCTGCCTGAGCTTTATCAGAGGTGTGTTTGTCCCTGGCTCCTGTTGCTGTAATCTCTGACCTGGCTTCCTGGTTTGGCTTTGCCACATCTTCATGGACCTGCCTGGTAGCCACTGTATCTGGCCCTAGTTCCCATCATGGGACCTGACTTGTGGATTGTGTTCCTGGCTTGACCTCAGATTTGCCTCGTCACGGTGAGCTTTTCTGGCAGTTTGCACTCCTGGTTTGTCCTGACTGCCTTATTTGAGGGTCTTGAAGGGACTCTGAGCAACCTGATCTAGTTGAGGTCCCTGCTCATTGCAGGGTATTGGACTAGATGGCCTTTAAATGTCCCTTCCAACCCAGACTATTCTGTGATTCCCTGGCTGGCCAGCCCATGTTGTGCCAGCCTTACCGTGGTGGTGGGCTCCCTGTCCTGCAGGATGGGGCTGCCCCTTGTGGCTCCACAACACGTACAACTGTTTGGCTCAACACTATTTATTTTAAAGTGTGCTCTATGGATCTTGGAGAAGAGCAAGAGAAACATCCTCTTTGAAACAGTGTTCATGTAGTCCTATTGCCCTATGGGAAGCTATGATAGAAGGTGACCCCGATGATGTGGAGCTGCAGAGGTGGAGTGACCAGCTTGTGCCAGGAGGTGCAGAAGTGGCAGGGAAGGATGGCCTGGGTTAGGTGAGATCTGTGATGGGGTGGCAGGGCACGTGCTGTATGAACTGCTGCTTGTGTGACAGTATTTTGTGGTTCAGTTCCCCTGCCCAGCTTGCTTTTGCCATTTTTCATTCATCTTGCCCACGTTGCTCTCTCGTCTGCAGACCTCAGCTCCCATTGAATGCCTGGAACCATGCTGGTTTTCTGGCCAAAGTGTGGCCTTCTCTCACAAGTGATGTGTTTAGTGGATGGTGACCTGAGGGAAAGGATGATAAACCAGCCGTTGGTTGAGTGTTGGGGCTGACCAGATCTTGGAGCCGGGGCTCAGCACCTTGTAGGGGTGGGCCATCTGAAGTCCCTGCTAAGGAACAGGCCGCAGGGCTGCGCTCAGGTGGGTGTCACCCATGGGGCTGCGCTCAGGTGGGTGTGTTTTGCATTGTCTGACAAGGTCTTTACCCTTCTCTTTGATTTGGAAAATCCTTTGAAGGACTAAAGCATCAGTGGTGTCACACATAGCTCCTCAGAAAGCATGTATTGACTTAAATGATACTGTTTAAGCAGGTCTTTTCTGCGTTTTCAATAGCCAAGGACCTCTACGGATGCTGAATTGGGTACTTGGGAACATAAAGCAAATTTGATGTGCTTTCTCCCCTCCCGGTTCCAATGTGCTGGTGCCCCTCCCGCTCTCTGCGGGGTGGAATGTCCAGAGTTGGTGATGCCGCTGTCCCTGCAGCCCCACTTTACGAGAGCGGGAGAGAAATCCTTTTCAGAGGTTTTCAGGTGAACTGAGGGGGGACCGAGACAGGCGCTCCTCCACCGCTCACCGTGCATTAACACCGCGGTGGGAGGGCTCGGCGCCGGTACGGACCGAGTATGGTCCCCCGGCGGCGGAAGGCAGGTCGGGGCGCGGCGGGGCGGTGCTGAGGGGCGGAGCGGGCCAGGGGAAGATGGCGGCGGCCGCTGCTGAGGCGAGGTTGCAGCGGCAGGAGCAGGAGCTATGCTGGCTGACGGCGGAGGTGGGGCGGCTGAAGGAGCCGGGCTGCCCCGGGAACTGCAGCCCCGAGTTGCAGCGGTTGCGGGCCGAGAACGAGAAGCTGCGCTACCGCCTGCTGCACTTGCGGCGCAGCCTGGAGGCCGAGCTGGGCAGGGCGGAGCAGCGGCCGCCGGGCCCCGCGGAGGAGAAGGAGAAGGTAGGGTCGGGAGGGGACCCCGCCGCTGTCATGGCTGTGGGGCCGGGCCGGAGCTCTCGGCTATAGGGACGGGTCGGGGTGAAGCGGCGGGCCCTGGCGGGGCTGTCGGTGGTGCCCCAACACCGAGCGGTGCCGCTGCCGGCAGCCCCGAGGACGGGTGTTGGACCACGGAAAGCTGTCCCTGTTTCTCGCCGGGCCGCTTCGGCCTCCCAGGAAGGAGGAAAACAGGGGAGACAGCTTCGGGCAGGCTTTGCTCGGTGAGCAGCTTTGCGCTGTCTGCTCAGCATCCAAGGGGGGCGGCTTGGAGGCGTCCCCGGGAGTCTTGAGCCCGCACTCGGGACGCCCTTTGCTCGGTGGGCACTGCCTTTTTCGTGCAGCGCTGCGCTGCTCCGGTGCGTTGCAGTGATTGCTGGGAGAAGCCTTAAAGGCATAGGCATATACTGCATAGTATCCTCGTTTTCAGAAGGTCTTCAGTGCAACTCTTGCCGTTGTGGTGAATGAAACTAAAGGGGAAAAGAGAAAAGAAAACGAAGCTGTGAACCAACATCCGAGTGAAGTAAGTGGTTATTTTATACCACGTGATAGCAGGAGGAGGAGGAGTATTTGGGTAGGTTCAGAAAAGGTGCTGAAATCTGAAATGCTTTGCTGTATTTTGCGATCCCGGATTTTGGGAAGAAGGCTGACTATAGCATGGATACAGAAAAAAAGTCATTATCCAAGAGTTTGCGTGTAATTAGTAAGGCTAATGTATACACCTACAATATGTATAGGTGATTGTTTTTCTAATCCCTGTGCACAGCTTTACAGTTCTGGGTTTTCCTTGTTTATCTTTCTGTTGTCAGGGAGAATACAGAATCTGCCTCAGCTGATGAACCAGCTCTTGCAGCTGGGTTATGCATTCCTACATCTGTAGTTTTTATATTGCAGAGGGCTGTGGGGAGGTAAGAGTCGGGATACTGTGGTTTCTGAAGAGAGTGATGGGTCACACATAAGCAGCATGCGTGGTGACTGACAGCAGATGTTGGCAGCAGTAGCTGTAGTTCAGTAGAGCTTAGTAATTCATCTTATACTACACTGAGGGAATCTTCCCATGGACTGATCATTTGAATGGACTGGGAGGAGCGAGGGCTTGTTAGTGTGATCCAGACTCCTCCAGGATGTCAGCCAAATACAAACTCTGGGGCAGGAGTATGGGCTGCATTCTGAGGTCAAGCTCACAAAGCTGTTTAGGCCCAGACTGATGAATGTGCGTTGGAAAATTGGAAAACCACTATGAAATAGCCAGCAAGTTGGATGGGACCACCCCGTGTATAATTATTTACAAATGCTTTACTGCGTAGTGGTATGAATTCTAGTTCAGGGAAATTCGGGTTCTGTTGGAACCTCTAGGGATGCATGAACACTGTGAATCCTTTTATTCTGTTTCTCTCACAAGTATGTAATGAGTGTGAATTCATTTATTTGTTACAGCAGCAGTGTGAGCCGAGCTTCATAGGAGACAGACTGAAGCTTTACGAAGCACTGAAGAAAGAACACGATGCTTTGCTGGCTTACAGAGCGGCCAACGAGAGCAGCCCTATCACAGTTGTCCTGGCAGATGGAAAGAAGGCTGAAGGGGAATCTTGGAAAACCACACCCTATCAATTAGCTGTAGGAATCAGGTAACCTGCAGATTGAAGGAGCTGTGTTCTTGCAGTCATAAATCTGTTACTATCATTTGTCTCTTGTTGCTTAAAATATATATGTTTATATATATATGTGGACGAAAACTTTCTTAAGTTGGTTTATTTGGAAAGCTTAATTGAAACGTCAGCTTAATGCAGAAGAAGTAACTGGATGAAGTTACTACTTTGAGTGATGCTTGCTTCCAGTTAAAAAATATAATAATCACTGAGGCAATCACTGATAATAATCACAAATTAATAGAGACATCTGAAGCTACGTTGAGTTACCAGATAACAGTGGAAACTGTTCTTGGAAGCAGTTTTTCCTCCAGATCCTCAGCACTGAAAACCATTGATTTGAAACATCGAGACCTTAAGAGTTTATACCTTAGAGGTAGAAAAGCGTTGAAGACCACAGAAATAAAAAGTAAAGGTCTGTAGGTACTATGAGATGGGGGTGGGGCCTCGCGAGGTTTAGAAACCTGAGCACTTTTGCAAATCTGGGCCTAAATATTTTGGTCTCTTATCTTTTTCTTTTTAGTCAAATATTGGCTTCAAATGCAGTCATAGCCAAAGTGAATGGCGAACTGTGGGACCTGGATCGTCCACTGGAGGGAGACTGTACTCTGGAGCTGCTTACCTTTGATAATGAAGAAGCAAAAGCTGTGAGTAAACACTCTGGTTTCTGCTTGATTAAAGGAGCTAATGACATGAAATTGATTGCAGCGGTATGGTTTTAAAACTTCAAATTGAAAAAAATCCTGCAAAACCCCCCAAAACTATTCTAGTAATGTATTTGTCATGATTTGACAGAGCAGTAAATACTAAGTACCTATAACCTATGGGTGAATAAAACCTTAGTGCTCTTCCCTTCTCTTCTACATAAACAGGTTATTTCTCAAGTGAGATCATACAGAATGTCTTGATTTGCAAGCTAACTTGAAACAGTTTGTCTTTTAAGATGTGTGTTCTGTGCTTTGACTCTGTTTGAAGATCAGACACTGAAAGCAACGGTGAGGCTGTCCTAGAGTTTTCTGAAAATTGTCCAATATCACATCTGACTCACAAATAAATCCAAACATCCTTGTTCCAGCATTTTCCTTAGAAACTTAGGCAGGCATATCTTGCTCAATTGAACTAAGAATATACTTAGTGACGCACCCAAGTTTGGGTTTTTTAATAGAATTCAGTTTTAAACCTATATTTATGTAGTAGAATTAGACTTCATTTTGTCAAAAAATTCTGTGATTAAGCTTGTTCTAGGCGTTTCAGGAGCCTGTAAAGGCTCTATCGTGTATCAGTGGCTGTGAAGTGACTGAAGTAACAGGGATGTAGAACATAAGATAGATACTCATCTGCTGGGTTGTTGACTCCCCTCTTCTGACATTTGGAGTAATGTGGTTTACAGTCCTATTAATAAAGGTACTGTATGTGAACAATGGTGACTTAATTGGCAATGCCACTTTAGATACAGTTAGAATTGCATAGGCATTTAACTGACTGGAAACTAACATCAGCAAAGTACAATAAATACTAAGGTGACTGAATCATGCAGAAATATAATCATCTTTCAGACTGAAATATGATGGGGTGATGATGTGCCATTGTATTTATCATTTAGCATACTTCAAAACGAGAACAGAAAACTGTTATTCTTCTCACAGAGTTTAAACAACACAGACCCCAGTGTATTTCCCATCTGCAGATACACCTCTCACTTAGTTTTTATTTTTCAGTTACTCAATCCCATGCTGCTGTGACTTGCTCACCTGACTTTGTTTGCAGGTTTATTGGCATTCAAGTGCTCATATTCTTGGAGAGGCCATGGAAGGTTATTTTGGGGGCTGCTTATGCTATGGACCACCAATTGAGAATGGATTTTATTACGACATGTACATTGAAGACAGGTAAAATTTCAGTGACTGACAACTTTAACACTCTGTATTGAAGCTCACTTCTAAAATTACTGTTGCTCAGTCATGTTTCTGCATGTTAAAAGTAAAATTGTGTACCTAGTATGGTTTAAAAGTGACAGGTTAGTTGTCTTCATAGTATAGACCCATGTATACATACATAGTGTGTGTATGTTTAAATTCAAGAGCAATATTAAGACACCTGCTTTCTTAGGACATGCAGCTGTTGAATGTTCAATGAAAAAATGTGGAGTGTTGGGTAAAACTCTCTGAAGTTCTTGGGAAATATTGGAGACATTTTCCTTGAAGAGTCATGGGGACTTGGTTTCAAAGTGCCATAGTCACTTGTAGAAACGGCACGTATGCATGTAACATGTATAGGTGTTTGCTGTGCTAATCCTCGTGCACAGCTTTACAATTCTGTTTTTCCCTTGTTTATCTTTCTGTAGTCAGGGAGAATACGGAATCTGCATCAGCTGATAACCAGCTCTTGCAGCTGGGTTGAGCCTTTTTTTTTCCC
>VZTM01019877.1:88139-134889 GCA_013400555.1 Jacana jacana | reverse complement strand
TAGAGATGATTTCTGAAATGATTCTGCTAATAGCACATAAGCAGTGGAGTGACAAGTCTTTGGTGAAATTCTGAAGGTCACCGAAGAAAAAGGATCATAAGAAGCATAACTGCTAAAGCTTGCTTGCCTTTGGATTTATGTCCTTTGCCTTCCAAAGGATTCTTCTTCCTTTTTCTCCCTGAGTTTGTCTTTTAGCATCCCTGTTTGATATAATTTGGTGTGACTTTTCTGGAGCCACACAGACACACACAAACTCCCACCACCCCAGCCCCACCCCAGATTGCTTAGGTTGGATGGGACCTTTTGACATCATAGAATGGTTTGTATTGGAAGGGACTTTTAAAGATCATTTAATCCAAACCCTTTCCTCAAGCAGGTTGTCCAGGGCCATGTCCAATTAGGTTTTGAATATATACAATGTATATATACTCAAATGTATATGCACACACACAGAATATATACTCAAATATATATATATACACACATACACACAGAGTGTATTTATTCCATTATTTAGGCAATAGATAATAGATTGGTTAAAACTCCTTTGCCTTGGATATGAACGTTATGTAGGTACTCAGCTTCTAATTTTTGTAGAATTTGCAGGAACTTAATAACTTTTGAGTCTCCAAACCCTTTATCAAATTTAGTTGAAATTGGCCAGCAAGTTTAGAACTTAAATGTGACAAGTGAACAGATGTGGGTCTGCCTAAGCCTCATTTCCTTGGAGGCTTAGACAGTCCAGGTTAAAAATGTCTCTATTTTTGGGTTCTTTTTGCATTATCTGACTAATGTAGCATGAAGCTGCTCAACTGTGCTGGGAAGTTAAGGGCTAGAGTCTGGTGTTTAATGTGTATTGTATGAGTGGTGTTATATGAGTGGTGATGAAAGCACTGTATATAAAGTCTGCCCTGGAAATTGTTAAAATCCACCTTTCTTAAGTGCTAATGATAATATTAACTGACAGTATGTTTTCTAAATCTTGTTGCTGATGCAGGAATTCTTTCCCGCTGTCAGAGAATTCTTTGTTTTTAAAGCAAATGTGTTGGGTTCCTTTGTCACTTGTGAACCTTGTTTTTCTGTTTTAGCCTTGTAAGAGTTCACTGAAGTTAGTGAGAGTGCTTCCTATCAGATTCAATTTCCTGAGAGCACATCTGTTACTTCTACTCCGTCCTCTGAGATGTAACTTCCTAGCAAGTATATCAACTTCAGCTCAACCCAACAGCAGCTCCACAAGGATTTGTGTCTTAAACACTAAATGAAGTTGTTAGGTACAGCAGAAAGATTAATGTTGTGACTGCTAATCATTTTGTCCTTGGATTCTTCCAACTCCTAATTAAAAAAAAAAAAAAAAGGCCCAAACCTTCCTGTAATTAAGGCAGCTTCAAAGAAAACTGTAAATCCAGAGACTTCACGAAGGGTTTGCATGTGTTTAGGCAAAAAGTAGTAGTCTATGTAGAACTTTACAACAATTAGCAATTGTGGTGGACTCGATCATGAAAGGAAAAGTTTCAGAGGATGAAAAATACTTTTGTATGTGCTGCAAATAATGGCATAGTATGCATGTAAAGGGTCATTCTGAAGACTAATGACTTAGAATCCAATACTTCTTTCTTCATGTGTGAAAGACGTCGTTTAACCTTTGGATCCTGAGTACTGCTGGGGGGTGGGAGGAATTTTCCATTTCCCTCACCCAAGTGGTGAAACAGAAAGAGCAGGTAATATCACTGGGACATGTGTGGAGGCTAAAATATCTGGTAAAGAAACCCTGCATTGCCTGCTGCCGTGAGCTGTTGAATTATTGTCTGTGAGTGAGCACCACTTGTCTTTCATAGCCTTTGTTAATTTTGAAATATTCTCAAATAGCATGGTTAGCTTTGAGAGAAGACTATGGGGGGAAGAGGGGGGAACCAACACCACAAAGCAGGTAGTAAGGGCAGTTAAATATGGGTCTTCCAGAAATGCAAAGAAAACTGCATGTAAAAATGCCAGATTTCAGAAGTTTAAATGTATTTGCTGTTAGACTCAAAGTCAGGCAGCAAAATGCTGTCTTTCCATTATATGGAGAGTTAGAATGTCTCTAATACTACTTGATCAACTGCACCTTTTTATTTCTTCTCTTTCCATTTTTTTGCCTTATTCTTCCTTGCCTTCCTCAATACCCTGCTGCCAGTGCCAGGCGAGTGCGAGATATGGGGTATTAGAAGTGGTAATTTGAAATGTATGTAATGATGGGAATGCATTGCCTGATAAACTTGTTTCTGATTTGTAACAATGTTTTAAACTAGTGATAGCCAATTAGAAGTGTTGGCCAACAGTTAATGGGAAAAACAAGAGGACAAGTGTGGTAATTACATTATGGTTCAGGTGTGCCTTGATTTAGGTTTTAATAGGTATTTTGGGTACGAGAGCATGGGCATTTAGATACTCAGTGCAATATATGTCTGCTTTAAGCTTTCAGACCCAGGTTCCTAGGAGCAAAGGCTTCTTGAAGTCTACCTTCAGCATCTCTACTTTATTCTTGATTGTGTGGGTAGTTTGGATATATCCATCCCACAGGAAATATTGCTCTTATGGAGTGAAAAATGAGAATGGAGTAAAACAAATTCGTGCTTGGATCATGTGAGCTTTGCCCGCAGGACATTTCATCCTGGATTTCTGACATGGTGAGGTGGAGGTCAAAGGCTTGCTCTCCGTCTGTCAGCTGACTTGTCAAATACATCTTTCTTTCCCTAAAATAATTTCAAGCTCTTGGCCAATTGTCAGGTGGGAGAGAAAAATAGGGCTCCCAAAGGTGCTAGGTGGCTGTTCAAAGTAAAGGGGGGTGGGGGGAGGGAGGGAAAGGCCCTTTTTCCCTGTTGAGGTGGGAACTGAGCCTGTATCCTGTTCCATATGGTGGCAGTCAGCTGGGCCGTTGTCATATGCCTGCTAGATCCCTTGTAAGATGTGTGGTGTCAGTGTATACTGTCCAGCAGGGATGTCGTTAGGCTGTGTGAAAGGAAAGCTGACCTAAGGGACTGGGCTGCAGGCGTTCATGGAATAAAGAAGTTCTCTTGTTTCACTGCTTGTGCTATGAGTTGTACTTGAAGAGTCTTTCCAGAGTTGATTTTAGATACTGACAGCCCTTTCCATTCTGCCTTGATTCACACGGAACTGAGAGGATTTACAGTCCTGAAATCATCTTATTGCATGACAATCTCACACCTACTTTAAATTATTTTACTTCAGTGCTTACATGATAAATTGATGGTTTATAATATGAATTGGGTGGAGAATATTGTATTTTCTCATAAAACACACCTTTTTCCTATGGTAAACAAGAGTGTAGTTATTTCAAGTAAGATTTTTTTAAGAGGAGGGATGGTATACTTAAAGCACAGGATGCTGAATGGGTGCCGAATGGGTGTCTTTGCATTATTTTTATATACAAATATACTATAAGGTTTAATAAGGTTAGCTGTCCTGTAACCTAAACAACAGTCTGTTGCGGGGGGTGTAAACCCTTTCTGTGGAGGATTATATATAGGACAAAACATTCCAATTGATTAACTCGTAATTGTACATCCTTTAATAAGTTGTGTTTAGGCTGTTCAGCACAGAAGGTGGATTCTCAGTTACTAATGCTGTCCCCACATGCTTGCGTTTGTTGTTTGGTGGTTTTTTTTTTGTTGTTTTTTTTTTTTTTTTTTTTTTATTCCCTCTGACTAAAGTGATCATGGAATCATTCAGTTTGGAAGAAACCCTTGGGATCGAGTCCAACCACCAGCCCTACTCTACAAATTTCTCCCTTACACNAGAACTGGACACAATACTCAAGGTGTGGCCTCACCAGTGCTGAGTACAGGGGGACAATCCCCTCCCTACTTCTGCTGGTCACACTATTCTTTATGCAAGCCAGGATGCCATTGGCCTTCTTGGCCACCTGGGCACACTGCTGGGTCACGTTTTGAAGGTTTGTTTTTTAATTTTAATTTGCTCTTAGCTTGTGAAGGTGTTTCAAAGGTTCTGCTGGCTGTTTCTTCCTCTTTGTATTTCTGAGACTATTTTTTTTCTGTTCCAGTTTTTATTAATAAAATAGGTTTGCAATTAGAATCATAGAATCATTTAGGTTGGAAAAGGCCCTTGGGATCATTGAGTACAACCATCAGCCCTACTCTACAAAGTACTTACATGGTAGAGAAAGAATTGTATCTAATTGCATCTAGAAGCATTGATATGATTATCGATAGATGCAAAATTAAGAAGGTAAAATAAACCTTGGGGCTTTAAATATCAACTCTCATCCTTTTAATTCCTTACCTGCATAATCTCCTTGCACCTGTTTGCTTATGGATAAGTGCTAGCAATGATTTTCACAACAGTTGTCAACAATTATTAAAACTGTAGGATTTGTCAGCTTACTGGAGTAGTGAATGCAGTTCTACTCTATATTTGTAAAGGATTGCTGTGCTTTATGCTGAAAAAGAATTCAGTTTTAGATCCTAGTTTTGGGACCGTTTGATTCATTCTGTTGTTGTTTTTTATTTTTTTATAAGAATGTAGAATTATCTGCTACTTTATTTTAAACTGTGATGGGATCTGTGAAGGTATTCTGTTCTTACAAATGTGTTAGCACTGGTACTACTGCAATTGAATTATCTACGGGGTTTGAAGTATTTTTGTGGTACTTCTTTCGGATAGGCCATGTTTGTAATGTTAAGATATATTCAGTGGGTATATTTAACTCATTTAACAAAGTTTGACTTAAACTTTAATAAAAATTTGTCTTCAGGTTAAGTATCATATGTCATACATAATATGTTTTAATTTGCACTTAGCAATTACAGCTCTGCCTGGAAAAGGAAGGTTGATTTGATTAATCACACTTAAAGACTATTATAGTGAATAAAAAGGAAAATGGTTTTGCCTGATTTCTGACATAATTGCTTCGTTTGGATTGGCATCACCTTCCACCACTTACTGAGGAAAGGGAGACTGATTTCATGTGAAAGAATTGTGGAAATGATTAACCAATGCTGAAGTTGATAACAATTAAATAGAGCTTTATATGAAAATCAGTGAAAAGAGGAGGAAAAAAAACCCTCTGCAATACCACTACTGTAGGGTATACTTTTTAAAATCTTAACCCCTCAATTACTACGGTAATCTTGTAATAAGCTTATTGCTATTATTGCAACCACACGTAGTATAAATATAAGAAATAAAGCTAGGGGAAGGAGAAAGTAATATTTTGCTATACTCATTTTATCATTTTTGAACAGCTGCTTTTTATTGGTCTGTAAAAATTTCTTTCTTCTTAATGCTTTCTGAATAAAATTGGATTTGTCCAGATGTGGCATTTGTGGGGCACAGTCCCAGATTGAAGTCTCTTTTCCCTTTATAGAGCTGTCTTGCAACATCTGTCTCCTCCACTTCTTTCTTCTTTTCTTCCCTTGGTGCTTGGACAAGTTCCTTGAGGCTTACAGTTGTATACTTTAGCCTCTTGCTTGGAAGGTGAGTGCCCTTTTCTGGTACTGCCTAAGCAACAGTGCTAATTGTGTTGAAGTATTCTCTTCTAATTTCATTTAAAAGAAAGTGGCATTGCATTTCAGAACTAATAAAATAATTGCAATCCAAATGTCTGCAAGCTACATAGAGCTTTTCATTTTGGAGGCTTTTCTGGATCTCCTTACAAAAAAAAAAAGAGAGCCTTCTTATGCTTTCACGTCAGCTTGTTTTGCTCTTTAAACCCAATTTCTTCTTTCTTGTTGTATATATATTTCCATGACTGGAAGTGGTGTTGCAGGTGTGTGCTGCACACAAACANCTTGCAACATCTGTCTCCTCCACTTCTTTCTTCTTTTCTTCCCTTGGTGCTTGGACAAGTTCCTTGAGGCTTACAGTTGTATACTTTAGCCTCTTGCTTGGAAGGTGAGTGCCCTTTTCTGGTACTGCCTAAGCAACAGTGCTAATTGTGTTGAAGTCTTATCTTCTAATTTCATTTTATCTTTAAAAAAAAGTGGCATTGCATTTCAGAACTAATAAAATAATTGCAATCCAAATGTCTGCAAGCTACATAGAGCTTTTCATTTTGGAGGCTTTTCTGGATCTCCTTACAAAAAAAAAGAGAGCCTTCTTATGCTTTCACGTCAGCTTGTTTTGCTCTTTAAACCCAATTTCTTCTTTCTTGTTGTATATATATTTCCATGACTGGAAGTGGTGTTGCAGGTGTGTGCTGCACACAAACAACTTCAGAACGAATGCTTTGATCCTGACCTATCAGTTAATACCTATTTGGCAGAGTTCTGGCTCCCTAGACCCCCAAAATCCACTCTGCAAGTTTTTTGGTTTTTTGTTGTTGTTTTTTTTAAGTGATTTGCTGGCTGCTTAGGCCTCCTTCTTAGTAATAAAACCCTCAACTCTATCAATTCGGTTGTGATGCGCTTCTGGTCCCTTACACTGTTCTCTACATAGAATCATAGAATGGTTAGAGTTGGAAGGGACCTAAAAGACCACTGCCTTCACTTCTAGAAGTTGAGGGGACAGTGACTTTCTAGTTCGAGGCTTAATATGAATTTTCTCAACTGTATTGTATTTTTATAGGTCTCCTGCATGTTGTGAATAACATCTGTTATCTTTTCTCTGTGTTCCAACTCTTCGTATTCTAACAATAATTTTCACGGGTAGGCAATATCGGTGCCAGAGTCATTCTCTTCTAGTAACTTTTGGAACAGCTGCACACTCAGCTGGTAGTTTTTGAGTGGGATATGAAAATAGCCCAGGAGCTGCTTTCAAGGCCAGAGTCTCTGCAGCCTGATGACCTGGGTCTTCCTCTGAACTTCTGTTGCTTTGTGGGAGAAATTCCCATTGCGGTTCTACCTCAGACTCCGCTACTTTGTAGGGAAGGAGTTGAATCCTGGGTGGACGTTCTTGTTCTTGTCCCTCTCCTGGGATCACCCTTAGTTTCTAAATCTTCAAATTCTGCTGATCAGCAAAGGAAACTTCACAGCCCTGCTCACACCATGTGGGCTGCTGCTTTACCACCCGTGGCCTGTTATGCAAAGAGCTGTCACCTTTGGCTGACAGATAAGTAGGTGAACAAGTGTTAGGTGGGCTTTTATTTTTTTTGGTTTGGGCATGGGTGCTCTCTGGGATAATGGTGGTAGCTGTTCATCAAAAACTGGAGATGGTGGTCTCCCTCATCTACACGTGCATTGACAAGAGTGGGTGTTGGTTTCATCTGTACTAGACAAGTTTTGCCATAAGTACCTACCCAGCTTATTCACGTTATATATTCTTGTGCTGCTGCAGAACATAGGTTGGACAGAAACTGCAGTACGTATTGTAAATACTATAAGCACTTTATTGCTTTTTACTCTATGCTTCAGTGTCTTTTAAGATGCAGACTAATTAATGCTAGAAGTGTTTCAGTATGGCTGCCTTCTAACCCTAAGCAGCAGTCAAGAGGCCACTGGTAATTTTACACTCCTGCTCCAGCATTTATAGCCTTGACAGAGATGTAGTGAACTTGAGGTGAACTGATGGTTGGACTCAATGATCCCAAGGGTCTCTTCCAACCAAGATGATTCTATGATTCTATGAGAGTGAGGACAAGATTAAAAAAGAATCTCTGGCAATAGAAACTACTTCTTGTGAAGGGAGAAAGAGAAGTGGCCACAGGATGCTTGTTTCAATTTTACCAGTTTGACATCATGAGTTACCTGTAACCCAGTAGACCTTTCTCAATGTCCTTGACAGTGCAGAGGCACAAGGAAGTCTAATCACTTCTAAGTAGGAAGTTTTGCCATCCAGTAGATGTGTGGTCAACTACTTCAATGGAAAAATGACTGATTTATGGCCTGTCTCTGCATAAGATTTAAATAATTATTGGGTCGTTTAGGCCTCTATGTCTTTCAAGTCTTGTCAAGCAGCATTTTTGGCTACATACTGAATTGCTTTAGTGTAACAGCAATTTAGTTCCTGGTGAAAACTAGGAGCATTCATAACGTGTGACAGCTGCCAGCCAGCAGACACAGTCATATGTGGTATACATTGTTAGTGAACGTGGTGTCTGGATATCTGTAATCGTTTACCTTACCTTCCCAACAAATCTGTGCATGAGCATCTCTTAGGACAGTGGGAGGAAAGGTTTCTGCTGAGTGTTGGGGGAAAGCCCTGGAAGTCCAGTTTTATTAAGCTGCTCCCCTCCCCGGAGTCAAACAACTAACTACAACACCAACAAACCAAATCAAACCAACAAAGCATGAATGGCAGTTACGAAGGTGATTAGCTAATTCTGCTTCCAGTGAACTTGTCCTAAAATGATAATCCTCTATCGCATTCTACCATTATTTAAAGATAAAAAAATCAGTAATTGGAAAAAACTTCTAGAAGCAAAAGATCAGAAAAACAGGTGTGTGTACAGAACATAAGTAGAGCGTAGAGTGGGACAGGCAAAGAACAAAGATAAAAAGGAATGTCTTCAATTTGGCTTCCAACCACATAAGGTCATGCTTGATCCCACTCCTTTCATTGTGCAATTGCTTGTGAAGGGATGCGAAACAAGTGACCAAAGAATCCTGCACAGGTTTTTTTTTAGCCTTTATTATCACTTCTTGTAGGTCTTCTGAAGAGTGTGTAGACTGTTGTGTGAAATGTTTCATGGAGTCAACTGCCGGCAGCAGACTAGAGGTGTTGATGAGGGGATTCTAATTTGTTACTGTTGATTAGCGACATGGTATGAGCCAGGGAGAATAGGTGTTGCGCTTGCTTCTGGCCTTTCAGTGTCCTTTTTAAAAAGCAGCACTATAAAGAGGAACTGCTAATTGTGAATTGGCAACAGCATATAGCACTGAGAAAAGTGTTGTCACAAACTATGAGGAATTAGAATGTTTAGATTCATGCCTGATTTTGTGACTATGAGTAACATGATCTAGTTGAAGATGTCCCTGCTCATTTCAGGGGGGTTGGACTAGATGACCTTCAAAGGTCCCTTCCAACCCAAACTATTCTATGAGTCTGTGATGGTTCCGCTTTCCCCACCATAACCCTCAGGTGTCTTAAAAGAGTTGGTTAATTTTCTTTCATAAAAGTTGACATCTATTTATTCGTGCATTATTCTTTCTACTGCTCAGTAAATACTGAAGGATTAAGTAGAAACTTTGAAAGCCACTTGCAATATCCTTCATTCCATTGATATGCTTCTTTATTTTCCAGATACAATCTTAAGAAATGTATAATATAATTATGGCTTAATCACTGAATTGAAAATGAGCTGAAGTCAAACTCAATTTTAGGTAGCTTTCAGACTTGGTTAGAATAGCTGGGTTGGATAATTAGGTTTCCAAGGAACATAAATAGAAGTGCAAGTATGGTTCAGTGTGAAGGCCGTGTCAGTCGGCAATAAAATGCCATGTCCGGCTTCCTTGAAAAGATTATCTTGCAGAGCCTTTGAAATATAAATGTTATTTGCAATGTCATGTCAGTCAGTTTGTGCTGGGTGGTTTGCAGCTTTGGGAACAATTATGCTATTCTCTGTTCTTCTCAGTACAGCCGTGTGGATAAGGCACGTCAGTAGCCCCTCTTAGACATCACCCATAGCATTAAACTGCTGTTCAGACTCAGTACTGAACTATTCAGACTTTGTACTTTGCCTAGGGTTTTGCTTCCTGTTGAATTAGCTTGCACTGAAACTGTTAAAAATAGTATAAAGGTTTGGGGAGGCAATTTAAATGCAAGGAACTGTAGCTGGGTAACGACTAAGGTAAATAGTTGTTGCACTGAAAAGTGTTATCTTGTCAAACATATTTTTTTTTAATTTAAAAACTTCACCATCTTGCTGCATTCCTGCATAATTACCTCATGGGAACCTTGGTTATTAGCAATTGAATCTCAGATACTTCAGGTTTTTATATTTTGGTGAAATGAACAAACCCCAGTATTTAAAAAAAATTTGAACATGCAAAACACCAGGATGTTTTTTCCAAGCATTGGGAATTGGTCTCTTTTTTTTCTTTTCCTTTTTTTTTTCTTTTCCTTTTTTTTTCCTTTTCCTTTTTTTTCCCTGTTTTTTTTATGATTTTGAACTTGGCTCTTAACTATTTAAAGAGAAATGCATCATCTTTATCAACAGTTATTGTTATATAAAAATATGAGCTAATTATTTCCTAAGTAGTTGCTAGGTGACTATTTAGAAGGATGGGCCTGTTTAGTTTGCTCTAAGAATTATGTGCTTGCTTGCATAATAAAAGTGAAAAAAATAGCACTGTTAGGAGTAAAAAGCGTTGAAGGTGTAAATATTCTTGCAAGCAAACATTGTCCATTTATCATGGTTGCCCAGAGAAGCTGTGGCCCCCCCACCCCTGGAGGTGTTCGAGGCCAGGCTGGATGGGGCTTTGATCAGCCTGCTCTACTGGCAGATGTCCTTGCCCATGACGGGGGGTTGGAACTCAACGATTTTTAAAGTCCCTTCAAACCCGAACCATTCTGTGATCATTGCTGTGATTGCTGACAGGTAAGAGATATCAATTCTTGAAGAAAAGAATTTCCTCCTCTATTTACTTAAAACCTTAAGTTATTTTTAGTTGTAAGCTATAGAACATACACGTGTGTCTGAAAATGTTTGGATTTTTTAAATTTCACCTAAAATTACTGAAACTTGGAATACTTCTGTGATGAACTTGAACATCTAAATTTAACCCCTTTGTGGTACCTGTTTGGTGGGTCCTGATTTGAATAACACACAGAAGGTGACCTACTGCACTTTCAGCTACCTAGATCCTGCTCTGCGCATTGACATAAAGACCGTGGGTATGTCACAAACTACAACACACACATAAACAAAGTTTTCAGCAAAACAGATTTTTGAGATATTTAAGGAATCTTGTGGAGATTCCCTCCGTAATCACTTATCCCCCACAAGAATCAGCAGGTAAAATATAGGTGCTAATCACGAGGGGGACAGCGTTGGGTCATATACATTAGAATGTTAAAACTGTTAAGTGTTATCAGCAGAAAGCTGGATGCTGAGCATCTTAAATCCTGTGGGGAAAAAATGAAGACATAGTTCACCATTATACTTTGACTGTAAGTTACCCAGTTATCTCATTTACCTAATTTGCTTTTATTTGCTGGTCTGTCTTTACAGTCAGATGTTTTGAAAAACAGTTTACACGTAGCAGAACAGGAACTAGGTGAAATAATCTGCTTTTCGGTTGAGGAAACTTAATAGAGTAATCCCGACTTAATTTAATTTTTTCTAATAGTAGCAGGGATTTTTTTAGATGGTTCATTTGATGCTGAATTATTATTTAAGGGATTTAGTACAGTTTGAGAACACCCATATTGGCATCATGTGCATAAGCCATTCATCTGGGTACATTTCTTGTTTTTTCGCTATACAGCATATGTAAACCCGTAGGAAGGAAAGCCTGGTGATATGAATGCTTAGACACAGCAAAAGTTTCTTCTAAAAAGGTTTTTAATGTCTTGATACCTTTGTTTCCTGTGATGTAGTGTGAAGAGGCATAGTCACCGTCAGTGAATGCCTCGAGCTGGTGGTCCTTTATGACCTCTTCAGAGGCTGTAGGAGATGCTGTCAGAGAAGGGACTCAGAGGAGGCCATGTGTTCATGTGAACTTCACAGGGGTTTTTGATAATTTACATTTATCCCATTTAATAAGGGTAATAGTTACATTTTTCTCTATGGAAAAGATTTCTAGTTCTAAGTGAATTTGATGATTTTTAAGCAGCCTTGTTGATGGAGCCCTTATCGGTTTCTAGAGTAGGTGAAGCACAGAACCTGGTTTGTTACTGGTGTTACAATGTTAAAAGTATATGTAAAATAACATGTTAACATGGTAATGTACATGTAGAATTACACAGTCAAAATCATATTTGCCATGCTGCTTTGAGAGCGTCATAGAATGGTTAGATTTGGAAGGGCCCTTAAAGATCATTGAGTTCCAATCCCCCTGCCACGGGCAGGGACACCTCCCAGTAGAGCAGGTTGCTCAAAGCCCCATCCAGCCTGGCCTTGAACACTCCCAGGGATGGGGCAGCCACAACTTCTTCAGAATCACAGAATTGTTGCCTTTCTTTGGGCATCCTGTTCTAGTGTCTCACCACCCTCATAGTAAAGACTCTTTGCTGTTATCTTTAATCCATTTTCCCAGGGACTTGTTCTGAACTTAGACTACTTAGGGAGCTCTAACAGTTTTTTGTGGGAGAGAAGGGGCTCATCCTTGATTGGGGAATATAATTGATTTAAACTTTTCTGCAGGAGGTGCAGTCGTACAAGTGATTCTGATAATATGATTCTACGCCAACTTGTCTGTTCTCCCTTCCCTCATCTTCTGTTGTGACTCAGGGTCATCTAGTGTGTCGCTGTGATGCATGTGGTACGGTTGAAATACCATCTCCACAGTGAACCTCGGAACAATTTATATTTGTTTGTATCTAGGAAAGCTATTAGTTCATTTGGTGGCTCTCAGCTGGAAATGCTGAGCCTCCAGGTGTAAGTAGTAAGGTCACAGTGGGGATGTACTTCTTGTTGCATGAAGATGAGATTTGAATGCAAGCAGTAGGAGATAGGTTTGTATTTTGTACTGCAATTACCTTCAGGTTACATTGTGACAGGACTATAAATTGAAAAGTGACAGACCTGTCCAGGAATGCGCTGCAGCGCTGTGAGGGTGGCATCCCTCATTAGTAGGACTTGTTCCTAAGCGGTAGTGGGACGAATTCTGGTTTCATTTGCTTTCCTGGTATGGTTTAAGTAGTATCTCGATAACACGTTTCAGTCTTGTGATTTGACTGAGAGCATTAGCAGGCACAGTTATCACACCAGAAACATCTGTATTACGGTTTGGCACACCCAGCTGGGAGTAATGGCTGAAAGTTTTATCAACAGCTTCGTACCTCCCAGGTAAGTCCTCAGCACGGTTTTCAGTGTTGCCTTTCTGTTTGTACCTCCTTGTTCTTGTCTTCTTCCTTTGTAAAAATTGTTAAAATTTCTTTTGTCTGGAAAAGAAATCAAAGCAAAACTTGCCTCTTCATGTTTTGTTTTGTTTTGGTTTTAAGCTGTTATGCTCTCAAGTCCTATCTATAAGGTTTAATGTATCTGTATTTTTTCAAGAGTGCCAATGCAGTTACATCATAAATTCTTACAGTTTTCAATTAGGAATAGTTATTTTTTTCCAACTTTAATTTGTGGATCTAGTAGGGCTGGTAGGCAGTATTCTGCGTTCTTTCACCCTGTGTTATGGTACTTGATCCTTACTTTGGGATCTAATGAGTTTTCTGATGTAAACAAGAGTCACTGATGCATCTCTTGTTTAATTTTATGTAACCATCATTTAAAAAACTTAATTTCTCTATTTTTTTTCCCTCCAATAACTTAATTTGAAGTTGAGATGAATAATATTTCAAACTGTAATAGTTTCTTAAATTAATTTAATTCTAGTTGATATTATTGGTGTATAGTTGTCTAAAAATTAAGTTGGCAAAGCTAGTGTTCACAGTACCTGCGTAAGGGAGCATTTTCAAAGACCCCAATGTACTGCACTCATCAGGGCTGAAGGTTTTTTTTGGGAATGACAAAGAAAAAACTACTGACAGTTTTACTTTCTAGTCTGTGCCCCTTTTTTGGTCATACCTGCCTATTTTTTAGCTCCTTATTGTGACCTCTGTCCTCTCTGCAGCAGCAGTGCAAACAAAAATTGAAGAAAGCAGAATGGAGAGGTTTTGACATTTTGGAAAGTGATTTCATGTTGATTCATTACACTTGAATGAGAATGAAATGAGGGAGGACAACAGGATCACAGAGTCCCTATTGAAGCGGAAAATGTCGAACTGGCTTTTCAGAATCTTCAAGTTTTGCTTGAAAACAACTTCTAGAAGTTTTCATAATGTTTTTTATTATTTGGGAGTAAAAATTCAGTATCAATCAAGTGTAATGAATCAAATTTTTCCATTTTCCATTCTTCTGTTTGATCATTGAAGATCAAAGGGGCTGGGGCCGATGGCTGTGAGGGTCCAGAACAGCTCAGATATCTACCAGCGTTTGTCACTAAGTTCAGGATGGCAATCACAGGTCCATCTCAGATGCCTGTACACTAGTCCACAGGTAAGACAAGTTGCTGTTTGCAGAAAGCATAAAAGGTGGTCCAGCCAAAAGCCAGAACTGACTGCAGCGTGGTTATGTGCAATCAAGCAGCTTTTGAGTTACGAGAATCAATGAAACCACAGCGGTGTCTGCAGATTCAGGTGCTGAACGTCATGCCTGGGGTCATGCCTGGGTTGGCTGCTCAGTTTTCAGACCTGAGAGTATAACCCTGAGATAGATTAGTGCTGCTTCAATTAGCTCCATAGGCTCACTCCATGTAGTTGTTGTGTAGATGTAAAACCCAAATGGTATGGAATTAGCCTGAGATCATCATGGTGGTTTCAAAGGAATTAACACCCTTCACCCACTCCTTCCCCCCACCCCCACTTTATGCTCCAGTCTTCTTCTGGGTTTGGCTTCTTCTCTTTTCTTCACATCTCTAAAGTGCTTATTGCAAGACTAAAACTGTAAAACAAAATTAATCAAGCACAAATAGAGATTAATGGCTTATTACTTTTAAAAATGGTCATTATTCCAGATGTTATCTGAAGGAGTGCTGAGGGACTTCCTTACACTAAGTCTAAATACTTTCAAATTCCTCTAATGCAATTAGGAGAAGTATAAAAATTACTTCACACAGGTAATTGTAACCTAACCAAGATCTGAAAACCGTGTTACTGATTATCTAGATGGGGGAAGCAGCTTGGACTGAGGCATTTCACTGATGACTACGTATTGGCTTGTGGTAGTTGCTTTCTTCTCTTCTCAGTGTTTCATTGCTGTATTGCAGTGGGAAAACAGTGGCCGTGAAAGCATATGGTATCCGGACTGAGTGTAACCTGAGTGAGATTGGATTCCGGGAGAGTAGGAGGTGGGACCACTGTTCTTAGAGCAGATGGAGATCAAACAACATGGGAAAGATTTTATGGAAAAACAAAGGAAGGTTCTAAATGACACAGTCTTCATTTTTACATAGGCTTCAATGGTGCATCTCGGTTCATGCTGATGTGATAATAATTATTGTTTGTTTAGAAAACTGGAAATAAAAATTTGGTATATTTGTCTATTAGATTAATATTTTTCTGAATTTTACTGAATATTGAGTGTTCTCAGATCATCTGTTGAGAAGAATACAAAGGTCTTAACTCTAGCTCTCCATCCTCATAGGAGGAAACAGCAGTAGGTGTTGGCAGAGGATACTCAATAGGAAAGAAGCAGGTGCTCGGTTAAGGGATTGTTGTTTTATGTAACTGGGTGAAGATACAACAGTGTTTTGTTGTATGCACCTGTGTCTGCTTACACTGTGTTTTATTTATAGGAAACTACAGAGGGCTGAGTAAGTTGGAGCAGAGGGAGTTTAGTTTGGTCCTGGTGTCTCCCAGACCACCTTGAGAAGCAGAGGAGAAAGAAGTTAAGCATTGTTGTTACTACTGCCACAAACACTTTAACACCCAACCATATGGGGGACACTGCTGAAGCTGCTGGTGTCTTCACTGGATTATGTCCCATCACCTGTATTCCCTGTGTGCCTTAAAGTAGTTTATGCTAGGCTATTTGAGTTAATTAACTGGCTTTAGTGTATATTTACACAACCTGTGTAAATTACAAATTCAGTACCTTAATAGCACTACTCTTGAGCAGAAAGTTCACGTTTTCAATATAGGCTTTTGCTGGGTTGGGTATTTTTTTGGTTCTATAAGTTTCTCAATGCACTCGTGGGTTTCAGAATTGTTTATTATAGAGACAAAATCATCGTTTTGCTTTTGAGTGTCAGTAGGAATCAGTGTCTATTTAATGTATGACAATATACTGAAATGGAGGGAAGAGCCTTTGGTAATTTGCTTCATTAGGCCTTAATGTGTTACTTGGCTATTTTTACAGCCTGTAAGTGTGTTGTTCCGTGCCATTAGTAGCCTGTAGTTGTGGCATCAAAACGCATGGCATTTCCACAGTTTGGATGTATTACAGTAGCACTAAAAGACCTGCCAGACTGTTGGAGGTTGGCACAGTTCCTACAACTACTGCTCTTAGAATGATTGTCTTTCTGGAATACATGCCGGAAGCTATTAAACACTGTTGATACTTTAAAACCATTATGGGGAACAATACGAAGAGAGCTTGCAACAGTGGTGCTATCTGGCACCAGAACGACAGGACTGGTGTCGTGGTTTTGACCAGTCGGACAGATGATGACCCCTCCTGCCCCCCCACTAAGGAAAAGAGAGGAGAGGAAAGGATTNACCATCCCTTGGTATAATCAGGTCTTATCACTGTGAGACGAAACACTCTCTGAACAATGTGCTGTTAATTTCAGACTTTAGTTAGTTAGAAGAGGCCCAGCTAAAAAAAGTGAAACTACTGAACAGAAAATTGGTTTGTTTTGCCTCAAACCAGGACAACTGGATAAAAATATGGTTATTTACAGCGAGGTCTAAAAGCAGAACTGGCTCTAGGGGTAGGCAAGGCTGTTGACCTAAAAATTGATACTCTGGCAGAATAGCTGTGATTTTGCAGCCTGTGTTGCGTAGGAGGAGGCCTCGGTGAGTTGGCTTCTCGTTGCTGCCATTGATGGCAAGGCGTGCCTGGGGGACGCATTTTTGTTTCGGCAAGGGAACGTGGTTGTTACCCAGGGAGTTGCTCACCCCTGGCTCTGCAGAGAAAGTGATGATCATCCTGTGGGGTCAGTGGGCAGGGGTGTGTGTGTGGAGTGGGGTAGAGGAAGGGGTTCAAATTTACTTTGGTTTCAATTTAGGATATCATTTCAGCAAGACCAGTAATAAAGCCATGATGTTAGTCAGTTGGGTTTTTTTTGACCTATTTTTAAGCTTGCTGCTTTTGGTGTGGCAGAGCTGTACAATTGGCTTTCAGTTAGTTCAGTTTTCAGGAAAAATAAATTGAGAAATGTGATTTTTTCCTATTTTGAGTGGAGGGTGCTATAACAACAAAAGCATCTTTGCATGGAAGCAACTGAAACTTCCATCTTTGCTTGGAAGTAATAGTCAGAGCAGAATATTGCCTAGAAGAACTCCAATTGCTTCAAAAGCCCATTTTGTGTTTAGAAAACACTCTGGATTATGACGTCCAAGTAAATCAAGTGTTTGTATTGTGATAAGACTAATAACTCAGACGAACAAGGGTCTTACCTACTTTTTCATTATGCAGGTTTGATAACCCGTGCCACTTCACATGTGTTTTATCAGTAAATTCTGTGTCTGATCTGGTCCATTCATTGGTCCAACATGCAAGCAAGCTGGTACCAGCAGAGCCTGCTTTGGTCTAGCACCTTCGGATCGGCATTTCCCTTGACAAGAATATACTTGCTTTTTTCTAGAGCAGCGTCGCACCGAAGAAGCAGATGCACTCTTCTGGTTACTCAAGTCTTACTTTCTGTCCCTACCAAATTAAGAGACTGCGTAAAACCACCTGTAATTTAGTTATCTATCCAGGATTTTGCTATTCTAGTCAAAGGAGATTAAAAAAATCACTACAGTGGCAGAGCGTAAAGAGTGATTTAGCTGATCAGCTCTAGGTGTCTGTTGCAGGAGAGCCAGGTTGCTCCCCGGGATTCACTGACTGTAGCAAATAGAATAAAGCAGTGCTGATGCTTATGTTTAGGCATCTCTACTTGGTACTGCATCATACCTATAGTCTGGTAGAGGGAGTAGATGATATATAAGGGAAGAATGTTTTTACTCAAACTTCTGAAGTATTAATTTTATATTTAATAAGTATTTGTTCTGCTCATCCACTCTGGCTTTTTAACAGACTGCCTTTTACTGAGCAGTCTGAGATAAATGTGATGGTGGGGAAGAAAAGGCTTTTGTTAGAACTTTAAAAGGAAACAGACACAAAAAACCCCAAACAAAACTCAAAATGCAGTCAGCTAAGAAGGTCACGGTCACAACCAAGGGCTAGTTGGAGTGTCCAGCTGAGACTGGCTGCCTGTGTTTTTACAAGTGAAGAGAAAGCCAGCCTCAATGTTGATATGAAAAGAAAAAATTACAAAGCTGATGGACTCAATTGATCAACCTGTTCCCAAGAACTGTACGTTCTAAATTTCTCTGCTACAATGCGTGTCAGAGCATGGAGAAGGAAGGCTATTTCCCCAGCTCCTGGAGTTAATTTTCGTTGGTAATTTTGGTGCTTTTGGTCTCCCCTCTGACCCCGGGAGTGTCCAGTGCCTTTTCAGAGGAATGGAATCCACATTGTCCTCTGTTTCGATTTTTCTTTTTGTGGTGTTTTTAACCAGTACCTTGTAAAAATGGTTGATAATCTTGCCCTGTATGTCTGTGCCTTCTTTGCTTAAGAACAGGTCAACTTCTGTTTTTTAAAAGGAAAAGTAGATTTATTCTATAGTAGGCACAAAGCACAGGTTCCTAGGCTTTAGTGTGAACTTCACTGTTGAATTCCTTGCCAGATTTAGTCCTTAATGTTCAAATATGCTTTGTCCGAGAGTTCAAGCTGTTGATGTCTGTTTTATCCAAACAGAACGAAAACCATTGAACTTTAATCATCTTATCCTTTGATCAGTGACACAAGTACTTGTGGAAATTTGTATGTGTCCAGGTGTTTTGTGCTTAGATTATGAAGCAACAAGGGATTTTGACAGGTTTGGTGAAGCACTTAAAGCTTGGGAGTGGGCATCAAACCCAAACCCTTGAGGGTCTGTCTTCCTGCCTAAGCATCTGCGATGTGTGATTTCCATTGTTATCTAGAGTACAATGATGAGCAAGGGAAAACAGATATTTAGCATTTTAGGTATGCAAAGACGATTGGTTTCACGTGGATCACAGTGTAAGATTTTGAGAAGGATTTCATGTAGTTGTCTGATGCAAGATCCTCTGCTGCCTTAAATTTTCATAGCTTCGCCAATGTGGATGGAAGTAGGACAACATAGACCTACTGAGGGTTTGCCTGAATTTGGTTTGTAAATGTGGCACAGAAGTTAAGAGAGATTGTGCAAAAGATGACTCTATGTGACCTCTGCACGTTTTTACTTAAGTCTGTGCACATAGGAATCCAGCTGCCCCAAGTGACAAGGCTTGAACATATGTTTGGAGGTGTCACTGTTCTTGTGGGGATTATGGGTGCTGGTGTGGTAGTGTAAACCAGCCCACGAGTGAGACAGCGGTGTGCCCAGGTCTTGCCTCATATGGAATGTGCTTTTCTGAGTAGGTCCTGGAAACAAGTGAAGCCCCTCTTGAGTTGTGCAGTATGTGTAGATAGTTTCATGAATGGAAACATGGGCTCATGGACAAAATTCAATGGTTGGGTCTGGTCTAAACAGAAGGATATAGAAACTCCCTATATTTATATATTAATGTTGCTGTTTGAAAGGGAGAGAGGAGAACAGACTGTGTAGATTGCATAAAGCCCTTGGAGCTTTAAGTTATGAGCCCTGTGTGGGATCACCATCAGTCTGAGATTTAATAGCTGGGGGGGTTAGTCCTATATCCTTGTTTTGGTGGCAAAGGGTGGGTTTATCTAAGGAGAATTCAAACGCCTTCTAGACAACGTTAATAGACACTTATGTCTCCTGAAGAAAGTAAAAAGGTAATTACTCTTTCTGAAAATTCTGAAGTTTATCACGACAGCTGTGGTTCCTGTCACTCCAAAAATCTGTGTCACAAGACAGTTTCTTAACTGTAAGGGCTCATTTTGTGATTCTTAGGACCTGCCTGTCAGCTCTGGAAGAGAGACAACCCCACAAGTATATGGCACCCACTTCTTGGCTTTGCCTTCAGGTCATGTTATCCTGTCCTCAGGAAGCAGAAGTGCTTTTCAGACTGGGCCTTTCCTGTTTCCAAGATCTTCTTTGCAGATGCTGTATGGGCTGTTCAGTGTTTACAGACACATGCTGTTCTCACAATTCCAGACTGACTGTGACAGTTTTTCTGTTGAGGAGCTGATCCTTAAGAATGCTGACTGCATTACAGCTCTGGGCACTTTGGAGCACTATTGCAGTTGTCCTTGGATTCAGTTTATTCAGCTGATGGAATGGTGCAAGATCCCTTCTTTTCTCTCAAGGGATTTGAGTTCTGGAAGTGTAGTAATCCACATTCAGTGTGCTTGCCAAGCCTCCTGGTAGATTGTCTTGGGAACTTTTCTCCTGAATCAGAATTAGGAAAGGGGTCTTTTTGGCAGTTATCATCTTTACCAGGTGAATAAAGGATTTTTGTCTCTCTTCCATTGCCTCCTGCCCCCATGCCACAGGGGGTAAGTTCACTCTGTGTCCATCTTCAGTCCCTTCCTGATGTTGTGCCTGACTCCTTTTTTTTGTTTTTTGTTTTCTTTTTTCTGAATCACAAAATTAATCTGCCTCTGTTTTTCTCCAAGCCCCCTTTTGTGAAACCACGGGCTTGGCCATGCTTGAGACATAGGCTGTGTGTGAAAAGTGGTCCTTCTACTTGTCCAGGATCTAGCTTAGGCATTGTAAATGTGAATTACAAGAAACCAAAAAGGTCTCATTTCAGTGACTATTCAATGACATAGCAGCCTTGTCCAAGATTGTGCAGAGCCAGTTAAGCTGGAGTTACTTCTGGTAACAAGAGCATGCTTCACAGGAGGTCAGAGTGCATCAGTGGCTTTGTTAAAAAATTGCTGTCATTCTTGATACATACAAAGTAGACCTTTCTCACCATCCTAGCCATTTGTAATTGAAACTTGTCCTTGCCATTACATAAATGCCATGGTGTGAACTGTTTTTCCACTTAAGTTGTCTTAGTCACTGTTTCTCCAAAAGATTTTGAGATGATGTGTCCTAATCTGGGAGTTTGAATGTGTATGCTTGAAGTCACCTGTAGAGAAAAGGTTCACAAAAGCAAGAAGGTGAGGTACAGTAAACAATGGAAGTTAGTTAAAGTTGATTGAGTGTATGTTCAAGGCTTATCCTCCGTGGATGATAGTCCTGATAGCTCCTTCATGGGTGGGGATCAAAGCAAGAGATAACATACTGCTTTTGCTATATTTGTTGAGCAGAAGGAAGAGCCTGATATATGTCCTCACTCATTATAGATACACTAAAAGACAAGCTTCCTCCAAAAGCGTCTACAGTATCTGGCCCCACCGTATGGCCAGATACATAGAGATTGCATCCGAAGCTGTGCACTGTGGTGAGTACCTTCCTTTATTGCCCCCCTTGTTTAAATGGCTGTGTAAAGGCTTACAGACAGCCTTCAGTCTGTGGATCAGATGCGTATCTTACTGAAATGTATTTATATTCCTTAGGTGTTCCACTTGTACAGAAAATGAACGCAGGCATGAGCACAGCTTTACCAAATAACCTTTGGAAATAAAATGCTCAAAGCATGAACTTATTGTGAGGATTTGTGCTCTGTTGTGGTGCTCTGTCTAAAGCTATTATGACAGAATATCAAAAAAAGGCATATGTGTAATAAAGACTCAGTGTTTAGGATGTAAGGAATGCCATGACAATTGGATTGACCTGTTGTGTGGCATCACTGTAGATGTGAAATAGGTACAGTGTTGTTTCCTAGGCATTTTAAAAAAAAAAAGTGTGTTTTCATACAGATGCACTTTGCAATGATGTCTTTCACAGAATGATATGGGGTTAGAAGGGACCTCTGGAGATAATCTAGTCCAGCCCCTCACCAAAGCAGGTCTTCCTAGAGCAGGTTGCTCAGGGGCTTGTCCAGGCAGTTTTTCTATGTCTCCAGAGACGGAGACTCTACCACCTCTCTGGGCAGCCTGTTCCAGTGCTCTGCCACCCTCAAAGTGAAGAAGTTCCTCCTCATGTTTAGATTGAACTTCTTATGTACAAGTTTGTGCCCATTGCCTCTTGTCCTGTTGCTGGGCACCACTGAAAAAAGTCTGGGCTCTTCCTTTTGATACCCACCCTTTAAGTATTTATAGGTGTTCATCAGATTCCCTCTCAGCCTTCTCTTCTCCAGACTGAAAAATCCCAAGTCCCTCAAACTTTTCTCCTAAGAGACTTATTCAAGTCTCCTTGATACAGAAGTTACTACAGTTGTTTCAGACTCCTTTTTTTAACACGCTGGTTCTTCGAAGTTGGTTTTGAAGGGGACACCTTGTTGTATCTTAATCACTTTTCCATAGCAATACTGCAGGCTATTATGGTCAAGGTTCTTAGCTGCTTTTCTGCCCTCTCTTGTACTCTCTCACCCCAATAGCTATCCTTATGTATACCATGTGGAGGAAAAAAAAGGTAGGAATAGATATCTATTATAACCCTTATCTTGATAGAGCTCTCTATGGTAAGCAGCAGGAAGTTGGGCTGAATTTGAGGTGCCTACTTGCCATTTGTACTTGTAAATCAGCAATGAAGTAACCCAGCAGTTACTGCGAGTTAAGTAGAACAAGGTTTATAGACCTGGCAAAACAGTGCATGTATTTGTGAGTGTAATTTATAAGTAAGGGGTTGTGACCAAAGCAAAGCAGTCTGGATCTACACTTTTACATGTTACTTTAATTTTGCTTTCTGCAGCCCCTCTTGCTTCAGCTCCAGGTATCTGGAGGGTGGTGATTGAGGCCAAGTACCGTAGTGCTGCCTCGGAGCAGTGCTGTGCTTCCTGTGTGATTGAGAGCTGTCCTAAAGCAAAGGAGATGGCAGTGCTCTTGGAAGGGTTTGAGATATGCACAATGACCTATCAATGAGCAACCTGTCAGGGAGTTTAGTGACAGGACAGGGGGTAACGGCTTTGAATTGGAAGATGGTAGATTTAGACTAGATACTAGAAAGAAATTCTTTACTGTGAGGGTGGTGAGACATTGGAACAGGTTGCCTGGAGAAGTTGTGGATGCCCTAGCCCTGGAATTGTTCAAGGCCAGGCTGGATGGGGCTTTGAGTAACCTGCTGTAGTGGGAGGTGTCCCTGCCTGTGGCAGGGGGGTTGGAACTTGATGATCTTCAAGGTCCTTTCCAGCTCTAACCATTCTATGATTCAAAGTTCTGATAACGCCCCTACTCTGCCCATCCTCAGTTTGGGAGTGATAGGAGACAGGGCAGGGCTTCTGGATGGAGCAGGAATGGCAATCCCAAGATTGGCTTTTCTTCCCCAGTTCTTTGTGGGACATACTGTACTATGGGATGGGAAGGTGTCTTTCACCTGGCTAATTCTTCTTTTTTAGTGTTTTCAGTGAGTGAAGAAGTATTTTTGGTTGCTACATGAGGATGTGGAGCTTTTTAGATAAAGCAGCTATTACTGCCCTCTTCTCCTCACCTGTCATTGTTCAACAGAGTACCTCTGGTTACAAGCTCATCATTATGCAGCTGCACTTAAAATAGTGTGACTTAAATATTCTCTCACTTACTTTATTTGGTTGCCTAAAGAAAAATGAAAAACCTTTTGGCAATTACTGGTTACCTAAAAATAAAATGACTTGGCTGTCCTTACTATAGTTACTGTATGGTACAAGAGAGAAGTGAAAGTTGAATGCTTTCATTACCTCAACTTCAGGGTCGTTTCACAGGTGACAGCTAAGAAATGTTAATGCATGCTAAGACTGCATTTATTAATGGGACTAATGCAGATACGGGGACAAAGCTGTCTCATGTTCCACAACCATAAGGCATGTTAATCTCTTTTAGCTGATGAATTCTTAAATGAGCAGATTGAGTGAATAATTGGGTTGCTCTCTTAATCCTTAGTTTGAAATATGAATGAGAAATGCTTTGATATTTATATTTGCATAAGATATAATGTCCTCTAATTGATTTATTTAATGCTTTTATACTGACATAATTGTTTAGTGTGCTTGTTCTCTGTGCTTTGGGAAGAAATTATAGAAACAGTCTTATAATTTGCTGTTTCTCACATAACTTTCAACTGCCTAATAAGAAGGTGAGGAGGCAAATGATACTTATGTGAAATTGTACTCTCCGTTTTTGCTAGCTGTCATGTTTCTTGTGTGAAAGCCTGCAGCTATTGCCTCACATTGTTACTGAGGAGGAAGGTGCACAGAGATGTCATGCTTGCCTTTCTGACTGCCCTTTTACACTTGTGTCCAGGCAGTCCTCTTACATTTATTTTTGTTATCACAGAATTGTCAGAGTTGCAAGGGACCTCTAGAGATCATCTAGTCCAACTCCCCTGTGAAAGCAGATTGCCTACAGCTCATAACTCAGGACTGAATCTTTTCACAGAAAGAGTGATCAGGCACTGGAATCAGCTGCCCAGGGAGGTGGTGGAGTCATCATCCCTGACTGTGTTTAAGAGTAGATTAGATGTGGTGTTGGGGGATACAGTGTAGGGGAGAACTTTGTAAAGTAGGGCTGATGGTTGGACTCGATGATCCCAAGGGTCTTTTCCAACCTGAATGATTCTATGATTCTATGACTGCATCCAGGCAGGTCTTGAAAATCTCCAGAGAAGGAGACACCACAACTCTCCAGAATTCTTAAAATGGGATGTCTGCTAATGTTTGCTATAGTAAGCAGTCACAGAGACTGCAGATTGAGCAATGAACTGCAAGTTTGATAGCACCTTCCATGTTTTTCCCTAGTCCTGCTAAAGCTAGGTATTGTAAGATATAATGTCAACATTTTTTTCTTGAGTTTTGATTTGGGTGGATTTTATTTTGTGTTTTTTTTTTTAGAAGAGGCTGTGTCAGTGTCTGATTTTTCATAATAAAGGAGAATCTTTTAAAATTTGTCATGTAAAGATAGCCAGTGGGTTACATGAGACTTCTCCCTATTCCCAAGACATAAAGGTTAGTACTCCTGTATGCTAGTGGGTTATTTTGAGTTTTATGTTTGTACATGCAGGGTTTAGCAAGTGTGAAAATAATTTCTCCCAGATATACTGTGGACAGATCTACAGCAATGACATTGGAAGATTCTTGATAAAGCTTTTATAGGAGTTTTTCATAAAATTCTTTGGGCTTCTTTGGGTCAGAAGCTTCAAGCAGACTGTGGCTTTTGTCATGTTTCATGTTGGTCTTAAGCAACCTAGTGTTTAAAGTTCATGTTGTCCCCATGTAACCAGCCTTATTGCTGCTCTCTTGCTCTGCTGCACCTGGCAGTTTTAGCTTTGTTTTCCTTTGTCCGTTTCTTGCAGTGTTTCCATATGTGTTTCTAATTTAACTTTTTTGAAAACTAGTTCACTTTAATGCTAAGTAGCTCAGCAGCTTATTTTCAAACTGCTGTTTAATTCTGTACTTGAATTGCAAAAGAAAAAAATATTTCAATTTTCAGGAAGATGGATTCAGGCTGTCTTACACGGCTGCAGTACTTCTTGGTCGTCATTGTTTTCACAATATAAAAGGTTGTGCTCTTGTGTGAGAGTTTTAAGATCAGGTCTGTCTTGTTTTCAGCTTTCCAGCTTCTACGCTTTAGTCTCAGTACAGCTCTTAAGTCCTTTGTACTTGCTGTAAAACTGTAGATTTTGTAGACCTGGAGCTATAGAATTGGGGAAAAAAATGAAACCCATTATGGGAAAAGGGACTTTGAGCACGTATTACAGTCTCTTCTCCTATTATTGCCTGCATAGACTGATACCAGTTGCTGTCAAGTCTTTCCTCTTGTGTATTGCAGTTTTATTAGATTCTTCCCCAGAATCTGTCCCACATCAAAATTAATCTACTTCCATTTTTGGTTTTCCTCTAGGTCTGGATGTGAATGATCAGGAAAATCCATCATAATGCTGATTACGCTTATACCATTGCACTAATGTGATTTGTTCATACTTAATAAGGGCAGGCTTTTATTTTGATCTTTTTACTACAGTGGATTTATAACTTCATAATACCATAAGCTATTCCAGTTTCTACTGTATCCTCTAGGACACTAGATGCTGAAGATCCTTGTTTTTTTGTCTTGGAGTTGCTGCCATCTTAGTACCCCTCAGTTTTGTAAATTAAGGAATAAGCCTGGCTTTGCTCTGCCTGTTAGGGCTTTGGTACATAAGCACATGTAAATGTTTTCCTGGTATTAGTCTCCCATTGCTCTATGAGAAAGCTAATGATTTCCTTCTGTGGGGTGTAGGTGATTTTTTGGTTTTTAAAATTTGTTTTTCCTTCAATCAACCAGATAAAAAAATGTGATATAGTTTTATTTTGTTCTCCTTTTTTATTATTCATCATTGCTGGTGCCCATTAGCACAATTTCTCTTGGTCTTCTGATGTACTCTGACAGGAAAATAAGCCATAGCATGCTCTATTCTAAAACTGGACATGGGCATCTCTGCAAGCATCACATTGTCTTTGTAAAATAAATACACAATTGGCATCGTGTTCTTTTGTGCAGTGGGGGTAAAGGACCAAGAAGCATTTAAGTTGCTTTCTCCTGAGTTTAATAAGAGGGGTATTTCCTTGTTGCAGCCTCGTGTTGCCTGTGTGCTTCCCCCAGTTTGTCAGTGGCACCAGAGATGGATTTGCAGCTTTGGATACCTTGGGTGCCTCCTGCCCGCCCGCTGTGTGCTGAGCTTTGTCACGGGAGGGCTGTGACAGCCCATCAATTAACGTGCGTGTGGCGATGCCAGGGCGATCAACAAACCCTTGCTTAATTGAAATACTTATTTCATTAACTGATTAAAGTACCTGAAGTTAGTAAAGCAGTAAAGCTAAAGAAAAAGCAATATAAGCAATAACAAATAATAGCCCTTCCGACTACCTATTCTCTGCCACCCAAGCCGTGGCTACCTGTGCTGATCCGTCCCCTGCTTATCTATTCCAGTGGGTGGCTGAGGGAAACTACCTGTGCTGCACTCTGATCACCGATCAGGATGAGGTGGTGCTGATCACTGTCTACTTCAGGGACTAACATAGAGTTTTTTACCATGTGAGATAGCTCCAGTGCTTCCGTACTGTTATTAGTCCTGTTGGCTGAGGTTCCTCTGGGTCTTTGGAAGATCTGCAGCAGGGTAGGGTTAGGCTTGACATTAGGAAAATATTTTTCACAGAAAGAGTGGTCAGTCACTAGAGTTGGCTGCCCAGGGAGGTGGTGGAGTCACCCTCCCTGACTGTGTTCAAGAGTAGATTGTATGTGGTGTTGAGGGTTATGGTGTAGGGGAGAACTTGTAGAGTAGGGCTGATGGTTGGACTCGATGATCCCAAGGGTCTCTTTCAACCTATATGATTCTATGATTGTATGATCTTCCCCCTCACCTATTCCAGAATTGCTCTCCAGGTCATATCACCAGTCTCTTGGCCTGAGCATTACATGAGTCTCTGAATCTAATATTACTTCAATTTAATCTTCTACCTCATTTTCTATTTTTGCTGGTTCCTCCCTCATCCACAGTTCCCTAGAAGTGTTCAAGACAAGGCTGGATGGGACTTTCAAGCAACCTGGTCTAGTGGGAGGTGTCCCTGCCCAGGGTAAGGGGTTGGAACTTGATGATCTTTAAGATCCCTTCCAACCCAAACCATTCTATGATTCTACTGCTGGGTACTGGTCATTAGGCTTATTTTTCATGTTACTTTTGTCATGCTGCCATCAGTAATCTCCAGGCAAACATTTATTTCTCTTCGATCAGTCATGCTCAGTCTGTCTTAATTCCCCCTTCCTTAGAGCCAAGAGCTATAAAGACTGCTATATAAAATTTGTCTCTGGCAAGGCCTTAGTGTCAAAGGAGATCTGTGTGGACACATCCACAGTTATTCAAGTGTTTGGGTTTGTTTTGGAAAGGCTTCATGGGGTAATATTATATTTCCAGCAGATTAAGTGAGGGTAGGAGAAGCGAGTATCAGAAGTGGTATTGCAAGGTTCTTAAGATTTATTGCAATGTAGTAGTGAGAGCTTTCCAGATTTTCATGTCTGTCCAGACAGAACCAGACGATCACAGGTTCCTCTGATTAGATTTACAGACTCATTAAGTAGGTTGCGTAGATTCATGTCTGTTGTAACCAGTATAATTTAATTTCATTAGTAAAGTGGCTGCAAACTTTGCAATGTCACGGGCAATGGTGTTGCAGAATGTTTCAACTATGATAGTTATTGTTTTATTTTCATTAGTAGTATATTTTTCACTTTTTGCTTTTGAAGAGATCAGCCACTCTTATTTTAGCATTTTCTAGTATGTCTCAGGCTTTAGGTTTATCCTTTGGGCTTAATTATGAATGCATGCCCTGTTTGCAATTGCATTAAACATAAGCAACAAAATGTTACATGAGTTAAGCTGGATGATAGCCAATTTCCTTTCAGAGAACAGCAGAGGCAAGGAGGCAAGAGCTGAAAATTAAGCTAGGTATTTTCTAATCAAAACTGGGGGCTATACTTCTGTATTTTGGATTTAAACCCCCCCCGTAACACTAATTTACAAGAATTAAGATTAAAGAATAAATGATGTTAGGAAGTATTTAAGTATAACTTTTAAATGAAACCATATGCAGTAGTTCAGTATAAAGCACAAGGTTTGTTTACATTGTAACATTCTGCTTAATTACAATAAATAAGGGGAGAACTAATTTACCAGAAAACCCATGGCTTTTAAGGAATTTCTGTATTATCATTTGATTCTCAACTATCTGTCCTTTTAAATGACTGTGATGTGCTTGAATTAAGAAAGAAGAACATTACTGATCTTTTGTCACTGATGCTTAGTGAAGTCAAAGGTAGGCACCGTGCATGTCCGTCATAGTTCCCAAAGGGATTGTCCTAGGAAGACAAATGTATGCTTTGGATAGAGAAAAGAAAAGAAAAAAATAATCCCAAACTCTCAAGATTCAAGATAATTTTTGATCTCTCTGGAGATCTTTGTGTTCTGTCTTTTGTGACTTCAGAAAGTGCTCGAGGTTAAGCAGAAGGTGCTCCAGTGGAGGTCAAGCTGAAGGTCCATTTTTGTGGAACTCCGCATCTGTGATCAGAGGAGCCACAGAAACAAGGTGCCCTGCATCTTGCAGGAGGAAGATTAATTATCTTGATTGATGTCATTGTTTTGGCCAACTTTAAACAAAAATCCAGAAGGGTTGAAAATTACCACTTTCATAAGAAGTTGGTAAGGAAAGCAAATAACTACAGACTGCAAGTCGGTGCTTCTGGAAAGATTGCAGTGAAACTCTCTATAGTACAGAGAATGTTTTTTTCCTGTTCCTTTTTTAAATAATCGTAGATGTCTAGATAACAAGCAAAAAGCGTGATGAGAAGTTGTATATAACTGGTGGAGTCATTTGAACTGAATTAGAGTTGCTGTATGAAGAACAGAGAGAATAACAGGTCAGGTAGCACTCTTTTTTTTTAAAGACTTTCTTACCTTTCTTAGAGTTAGTGTGAACGTAACCGTGGGTTTTTGACTGCGTGTGGGTCGATATGCTGCCAGAGGGATCTGTTACCAATCATCAAATGATAGCACAGAAGAAAAGAGTTAAGTACCTCTGTAATTCACAGTTAATAAAATGGTGGTGTTATGGGGGAACTTCAATTTAAGAGACATTTAGTGGAAGATCTGTGCAGTTGGACATAAAACAAGCTATTGTTGCTAGAAAATAGAGGATAATTTGCTAAAGCAAAAAGCTATTGCATTGAATATATGATAAGTCAATTCCAGGTTTCATTTTGATGGATAAAGATGAACTAACCACTGGACTGGAAGCTGATGGTTGCCTAGGGACCAGCAATCCTGACCTGATTATATTTAGTATAGGCAAACAGAGGACAAGTCCAATCACAAGCTGATATCAAAAGGGCTAATTTCCCAGAACAGAGGAAAACTGTATTTGAAATTGTCCGTGAGGAAGACATACACAGAAAATTGAGAGTTCCTCTAGAAAGATTAAAGGAAAGGCACCAAGGAAAATACCTATAGCTGGGAAGTGGAGGGGAAACAGTGAGGTTTTTATTCTAAAATACATTGAGATCAAGAGAAATTATTACAAGGGGTTGAAAATCTTCATGTTGATTTAGGGATTAAAAAAAGGGCAAGAATCATAATTTTCTTCCTGTGTTTTGAAGTGTGTATCCCAGGTTGTACCAATGAGATTGCAGAAATCCCTCATCTTTTCAGATCTTTTATTAACAAAGGACAGAGGTGATAAATAACATAGCCTTATGAAACAAACTGCTGTTACACCGTTGCTGGAACAAGAGATGGAGCAAACCTACAGAAAATTGTTGCAGTTGATTATTGGACTGGTGAAAAGGCATTTAATCACTCAAAAGGTTGTATCTCACCTGTCCTTAAATGCTTCACTGCTTTTTGGGGGAAAAATTGCAAAGGCAGCACTGTTTGCTGAAGGCTTTTATGGGACTCACAGGACCCCAGTCTAGGAGGTCTATAGCTGTGCTATGGATTAAAATAAAATTGCTATTAGCATAAAAAGAAACCACTGTTAGTATTTTGTTGAATCGACACAACCTGGCTAGCTATGAGCAAATGCAGACTGCTGAGTTTTTACTCCATCAAACTAAATCCTGAAAGGGCTAAATTCACTAAGAAAGCAACTCAGAATGACTGACTGCACTGTAGCTCTGCTGGTATCTTCCAAACATGATGGAATCTGGAATCATAAATGGGTTAGGACTCCAGCAACTGGTTCTATAGGTAGGTGGGAGTCACGGGTAAAGCATGTCCCATTCTGCAACATCTGGAATCTTTGTTTTGGCTGGGTAATGCAGACCCATCATTAAAATCACTGTAGCTCAAGGTAGTGATCCCTTCACCAGTAGAAGAAAATGCTAGGGATCTGCTTTTATAACATTTTAATGACACTCTAGTGTGGCTTATAAAATATGGGGTGTCCAGTATGGTGGAATGGTTACAAAATAAATTACAATGTGAGTTCCTTTGAAAAATGAAGGACAACTTTCCTGCAGTTTTGGGAGCAATTTAATTGGCTGTTACAAGGAAGTATTGAGAGGATTACTGCCCGCTAATCCATCTCAGCACCTGCTGCTTCTCTTAGTTTGAATGATCTATTTTTTTGTTCAAATAAAACAATGTCAGATCTGCTTGAATGTAATTACCACCAATGCTAATTTTTCTTATCCTTTCCAGCCTTCAAAATTAATTCAGGGGAAGAATGCATATATTGCTTGTGTGAAGGTTTATCAAACTTGCTCAAATTAAAGAACCTGCAAGAGATCTGTGTGACTGTTCATTGTTTCCATGTAGTCTGTTAAATGGACACGGGGCTTGATTCGCCTCATAGAATGGTTAGAGTTAGAAGGGACCTTCAAGATCATCAGGTTCCAACCCTCATGCTTATTTAAATCTTGCTTTTCTGCAATATTATCAGTGTGTTTTGAGCTCTTTTGTGTTCTTAAAGACTAGTGTGTTCACAGTATGGTGGTGCAATGATAGTACTGTACAGCAGTGATACAAGTTACACTCAACTAAACGTGTCATCAAGATAAAAGATTCTCTGACCCAGACTGGGGAAAGCCTCTCTTTCCTTCTACAACAGAGAAGGAAGTTTTCCATCCTATATACCTTTCCGTTTTCTCTTTCTCTGTGTAGATTATTTAAGGATGGAAGCTTATTAAATTACTTTTAATTTTGAGGGACAACATTTTTAAAGGTTGAGAAGCATGATGTCTGCATAGCGATGACTTGGTTCTTACACAGTTTGAGTGCAGCATATTAACAAAAGGTATTTGTAAGCAAAAAGGCTTAATTCTGTCGATTTACTGTTGGTTAGTGATCATAAAAAAATGATCTCCAGGTTACAGGAAAACAGCTTCCAACTTCATTGGCGTCACTGTCTTTGCAGGCTTCGTAAAGTGTCCATTTTGGTTGTGGAGGTGCATTTAGATAAGTCATTGTGAGTTCAGAGCTTTTTATACTTCACTGTCGTTGAGTGTGAGAATATTAATGAACATTAATCCCCACCACTTTCTACCATTTGGTTTTCTAGCCCCTCTGTGTTACAGCTACACTTCATGGACTTCATGGGGAAATATTTAATTATTTACATCAAGTACATTTTACTGATTTAGCAACAAGAGATGCACTTGGAAATGTCTGCTGAGAAGACTGTAGAGATGAGTATTCCTCTTCACAGTCTGGCCTGCACTTTGGTTCTAGGTCGGTCTCAAGCCTCAGGCAGGGGGTGGGACAGATGCTCTAGTGCCACTTCAAATGGCCGGCAGCATCCTTAATTCACATTCATGTATATTTAACCATGCACCTGTTGGGCATACATCTAAATCTTAATCAGGGAGCATGTCAGGAAAAGATGATCTAATTCTGCTCTCTTATCCTTCCAAAACTCAGGTCCACTAATCCTCCATGATTTTTATGTTGTCTTTCTGTAGTCTGTCCCTTTGATGGTGCCACATGTCTGTTGGCCTTCAGACAAGTCTTATGTCTGTTGAAACCTTTGGCCATCTACCCCTGCCAGTTGTTACAGTTGAGTCTATGAGTTACTGACCAATTCATTATGAAAGCAAAAAAGCAGCTTGATCTCTTCCAATTTGGCTTGCAAGGAAAATTGCTTTCTTAGCTTGTTAATATGAACAGGATACCGCATTTGAGTGTTACAGACTATTGCAATAGAGTACAGATGGCTGGGTGGAATTTCTTTCCCGGTTTCAGTCTGGATGGGATGTGCCTCGTTCAAGTGAGTCCAGGCTTTAAAATTACTCTGCTGTCCAAGCCACCCCATGAAATCCCTACCTGGGATCTGTAGAAGGAGGGGGCAAGGCAGTTAAGATGAATTGTTATCCTTGCGGTGGTTGTTTCTGACAGAGGGAGGCCAGTTATGCCGTACCTGCAGATATCATTTGTTCTTCTCACTTCTTGGTGTACCTTCCTTATGTTCCTTCAAACAGCATCTGTGTAGGTTTCAGTTGTGATCTCCTATAAAATGCTGCTTTATATTTGCATTTTTGTTTACTCTTTCACCCTGCTATCACGCTGTTTATGTTGAAAGACCTCAAGTGCTATGTACTCATAAAATAACGAGCTTGGTCATGTTGTTACTGTTGTCTTCTGGTTAAGCAATATACAGTTCCCTTTACATCTTATGAGTTACCAGCATTACAGGTCGTGGTGAGAAGTAAGGAAATTTGTTGCAGTCTCTCCAATAACAGTGAAGCTGAGTTTTTGACTGTACCTGTCACAAGCTGAAACAGTTCATTAGAAAACTTAGATATATCAGGAAAATAGTCTCTATGTCGCCTTCCCCTATGCAAGAGAAATGGGAGACAGTCTGTTTCTTGTAGAGTTCAGTTACTAGTGTCTTACCACTTACCGCCCTTCTCGATGTCTTTGTTGTGTCATTCCTCCTCTGAATGCATATGGCATTAATTGTAGCTTACGCTTGTTGAGAAGGTTTGCAAGTGTAATGAGAATTATTTTGAAACCTTACTTTAAATAGAGGTCAGCAGCAGGTGATAGTCACAGGGGATTTTCCTGGGAGCGTCATCTATTCCTGTCCCCTGTCCCAAAGTGGAATCTGTTGTATTTCCTGACAGATGAAAAGCTGGCTAGGTAAACACTTAAAAGAAATTTCATAACTAGGGTGATGATGGCTTTCCATAAATGCTGCGTTGTTCCTTAGAGTTCTCTTTTTTCATTTTTGAAGATTCTAGTTTAAGAGTGTTGACTGTTTGGAAAATACAAAATGACAGTATAATTCAAGGAAGTTCTAAGCCAAGTATTGTATTGGATGTGCTGCAATATATAGAATAACCTTTGGAATTTTGACCCTGAAGGATCGTCCTGCCTGTACGGAAGGTGATCAAGTTTGTCCATTTGGTAATGCGCTTCAGTAGGTTTTTTCAACTCTGCACCTGGTTGTCCAAGCTTTCCAGATCTTTCAATTTCTTTAAGAGACTGATGCTCTGTGATCACAATATTTTTATTATTTTTATTTATTATGGCTTGTGAATGCTTCTTTTTTGGGGGTTGGACTAGATCTCTAGAGGTCTCTCCAACAATGACAATTCCGTGATTTTGTGATTCATTATGTGAAAACTCAAAACTCAAAGTCAAGGTGGGAATGTAATGAAACGTTCCAAAGAAGCAGTGGCAGAGTTAGGGAACTTCTTACCTGTAGACACTTTTATAGCACTAGTATATGCCTGTAGCATCTCTGCAAAAGTATTTGATGCTCAGAGCGAGTATCAAATCGATAAAGCTTCTATTTAAAGTCACGTCAGTTTAATATTAAAAAGTTTTATTGTTTTCTGTAATAAACTGCTTAAGAAACAATTCCATATTTCTTTAAAGAAGCTGAATACAAAAAGTTCTTGGCAGATAGTCATAATTTTTTCCTAAGTCTTGGTTGTGATGTATGAGATTAACTTTGAGCTTGCTCTACTACCCTGATCCAAGTAATTGGATATATTCAGAAACACTGAGAAATTGTTGTGTCTGTGTCAATCTGTTACTGAAGTTAAAATAACATTAGTGTAAGCTCCTTCCTGAAATGAGTAAGTCCGAAGGACCACAACCAATGGGAATTGGGGTTGCTTCTCTCAGGTGTCAACTCAACCCTGATCTCCTCACCGTCCTTTCATCCTCTCTTACAGTTCAACTCTCTCACGTTTGCAGAAAGTTACATCATTGTTCCCTCACTAAAAAGGACTCATCCTCCCACGTAAACTATTTTTACACTCCTTTCTGGACTTTGTAAAGTTTCATAAATGTGATTACCTATAACATGACAAAATATTATTAAAGCTGGAACTTCCCTTAATCATTATCGCTATTGCAGGGGTTTGGGAAATTTGTTACACTATTTCTGTGGAAACTCAGTGGAAATGAGAAAAGTTAGAGAAACACAGTTTTTTGACACTTACCTACTCAGATGGGTGGACATAATATAGAGAACCAAGTTTTATCTCTGAGCTAAAAGGAATCTTATAACCCTGATGATCAGATGCAGTGGGATGCTAAAAGCTACCTACAGCAAATCTGAAGTGTGTGGAAAAAGAGTGGATGATTCCTACTTCCAGAAAATCCGCATATGCACAGATGAGAGATGACTTCATGTGCTTCAGCAGTTAAATGATTTTTATTTTGAACGCTTTTGCTTGTTGTGCACAAAAGAGCTGCTTAAGGGTAACGTTTAACAACCCCCTAGATGGTGGATCGATTGTGTGCACCAAGTTTGGTAGCATAAAGCAAAGTTAAGTCACACATAGCTGAGAGCAGGAGGGGCTGAACTACCTGCCATTTGACCCCATAGGGAACAGTTCAGGAGGGGTGTCATTTGGAAATGTCAGCTACGAAGTAACAGTTTCAAATACCTTGGAAAATACTTATGAATGCCTTCCAGCTATTATACTTTAAGATGGGATTAATATTGTGCATCTAAATGAGATGCTTATTTCAGTCCCCGAGCAGATTAATTTCAAGACACCAAAGGTCAGGGAGGCTCTAGTAATAATCTAATAACAACTGACTGCATGTTTCTGGGAGATTTAGCTGCATTAGAGCCTGGTTGCTGAGAGCAGGATGAATTAGTTATTATTTAACTGGCATAACTTGAAGCAGTGTCATCCATTGACTGGGACTAATGCAATGTCATGGAGTAGCCAAAGGCAACTAATGCTTCGACAACCGCTGCTGAAACGAGCGGGGTCAGTGTGGCTCTGAGCAGGTTTGTCTGTGTCCCACCTGATAAAGTGGGATTAAGACAGGGTTCAATCGGGATGGGGGTACTTGATATCATGGTGTTAGCCAATAGGCATCAGGCCATGGCTCTGGAGAGGAATTAGGCATTGTCAAGTGAAAAAATTGCAGGTGTTTTGGGTTTGGTTGGTTGTTTTTTTTTTCATACAGATGATGATTCTAACAACAGCCAGACTAACTCCAAAGCTGGTCTCCCTCTGAATTTTACCACAGGCAGATTGTATGATGGGTGTAAATTGATGATGAGATGCACAGATTATAGGCATTGTAATTGTGAAGGATTTTTTTATAATAGTGACGGAAAATAATATTCTGACCATGATGCCTCATATCAGTTTCCCTGAAACACTGAATGGACATTTAAGTCTCAAGACCAGAGGCTTGTTTACTGTTTCATTAAAGTAAATGCACATTAATAATGATATTATTAGGATTCAGTGTCTTTGGGAATTGGCAGGCAATTAATCTTCGTATTTCCTAGAGGAATAAATAATAATTTGAGGATGACTAATTTGATGTAGTAATTCTAAACATGATTTTGGAATGTATTAATATGATTTAAAAATGCTTCCCATTTATTTTCTGGTAAAATCTAGCGAAGACTCAGTTTAAAACAGAAAATTCTGCTTTTGAGTTGAATGTGTTTGTTTCTTGAATTGGAGGTTAAAGCTTTTATGATGTGAGAAGCAGCCTTGGTGTTGCACCTTGCTTTCTCCCCTTGCCCCTGATCCTGTGAGGTTGGTGTGAAATGGGAAGAACTTCTCCCCAAGGAGGCAGCTGTGCTCCCATTCCATGTCTCTGATGCTCACTGGACCCCGCGGTGTCTTAACAGTTAAAGATACTAGCCTGGAAAAAAACTAGTGAAATAAATGAAATTTCTTCCTGGCTAGTGAGTTTGGTTGTTTCACAAAAAGATGTAAGATGGGGTAGAGCTGATGCCAAAAGATTGTGTAAGGGAAGAAGAAAATTGGCACTCTTGAAGCAATAGTGAGCTGGTAGGGTTAGCTGCTAGTTGTGGGATTGCTGCCTTAGTCAGGGCCAGTTTAACCAAAGCATTTCTGTGTGAAGACTGACACATTCTAAAAGCAGTATCCAGTACTTGATATTGGTTCTGTCTGAAGTGTTAAATCCTGTTTGAGAGAACACTTGGAGAAAATGGAAGGATCAGAGCTCTGAGGAATTATATCAGTCACTGGAATACACTCATCCCCCATCTTCCCTCATCTTCTTTCAAGGATCATGAATTCCATTTTCCCAGTCATTAATTTTTTCGAGGCTTTGGGATCTTGGAGATGGCATCATTATTTTGTTGGGCAGGAGTACGTAGAGCTCAGTTTTGTTAGCAATTTCATCTTGGGAATAATATAGGACAGTATGTGGAGTTAATATGATATTTCTTTGTGTGTGGAGTTTACCACAAGTCTGGCAGGAGATTATGCCTGTGATCTAACAGGAATCTTTTGGAATATGTACTGTTCAACATATTCCTAAATCTGGGAAATGGACAACTCGTAAAAAGACATAATTCCTGTAGCATGAAATAATTAAAACATTAAATTAAAAAGAAAGAATTACAGAAGAATCTCATGATACTCAGTGACCGGGCAATAATGCAACAAATGAAATAGTAGCAATAAATTCCAAGTAGTGTGTAGGGGATAAAACTGTTGCTGCTAACACAGTGATGGGCTGTAAATTATCCATTAGTGCTCGGAAAAGAGGTCTGGAAATCATTGTGATAGGAGGCTGAAAATGCTGGTGCTGTGCTTAGTACCAGTCAGAACAATGTTAATGATTATGAGAGGATGTGAGAACAAAATGGAACATATTGTATAAATGTATTGTGCACTTGCATCTTGAGTAATAAACAGCTATTGTACAAGAAGAGATTATATACACTAGGTCTTTCCAGTTTACAAAAGAGGTGATTAAGGAGAAACTGATTGTATATATATGTCTGTGTGTATATATATATATATGTATAAGTCATTAAAGCATTAGTGTTTGGAGAACATTAGACCAGGGGATATTCAGTAAAAGGAACAAGAATAATCTCTAAAATAAATGAATGGAAATAATTTTCATGCTGTACCTAATTATACTTTAGATCTCTTTGCAAAGGACCGACATCTAAGTGCCCACCAAATGGATTAGGCAGGAAGGGTAAAATACAATGATGTGTAGAGATTCTGCAGCTTCAGAAGTCTTTAAATACTGAATGATGAAAATTGGAAGAGTTAGTTGTTTACTTATCCCACTTTTAATGCCATTTTCTCAAGCATCTCCTAAAGCTGATATTGGAGAGAGGAAGTTAGTTTGATAAACATTTGGTTTTACCCAGTACTGCTGGTCTTACACATAGGTTAACGTTTAACCGCCAGAGGAATATATAGAGATGACTGCTTACTCTTCTAGCAGCACTTAAGCAGAATAGATGGACTAAACAGTGATTGTATACATCTCTGGTGGTCCTCTGTCCAGAGCAGTGAGTCTGCATGACCTGTAGTGTCAGAGGCATAGCAGAGATGAAGGGCTACTGTAGAGGTGAGACAGTGACAAGAGGTAGACACTAACACAGTGTGTATATAAAAAGCTTTGGTTCAGTTGAGTAGTGGTCATTATTAGAAAAAGCTAAAAAGTGGTAACTGAAGGGTGAACTTCAGAGCAGAAGGTCTACCTTTACTTTTGACTCTGTGGTTGACTGTTGACAAGGCAAGTTCTTTGAAGTTTTTGGGAGTTTAATGTTGTTTTGCATTTTTTATAGATTGTATCATGTCTTTTCTCTTCCAGCTATTGGATCAGAAGAAACTTATTTAGGGGGTTACAGTCCAACAGAAATTGAAGAATGGGGATTAGAAATTGAAGGATTGCTGAGAAATTTGCTGGGAGTTAAGGCAGAGATTTTTCCTTACTGTGAGGGCAGACCTAAGGTTCATGGAGCTGGATTCCCATCCTGTGTACCCTGAATACATTGTATAAGTAAGTTGTGTGGAAAACAAAGCTTCAAAAATGGCATAAGAGAAAACCTAGAAGGGGAAAACATGGACCTGTTGGAATAGGTCCCCCACCTGGAGTACTGTGTCCAGCTCTGGAGTCCTCAACATAGAAAAGACATGGATCTGTTGGAATAGGTCCAGGAGAGGGCCATGAAAATGATCAGAGGGATGGAGCCCCTCTCCTGTGAAGACAGGCTGAGAGAATTTGCGTTGTTCAGCCTGGAGAAGAGAAGGCTCTGAGGAGACCTTATAATGGCCTTCCAGTATCTGAAGGGGGCCTACAGGAGAGATGGGGAGAGGCTCTTTGTCAGGAAGTGTAGTGATAGAGGGGTAATGGTTTTAATTTGAAAGTGGGGTGATTTAGACTAGATACTAGAAAGATATTATTTACAGTGTGGGTGGTGAGACACTGGGTCAGGTTTCCCAGAGAAACTGTGGCTGCCCCATCCCTGGGAGTTTTTAAGGCCAGGCTGGATGGGGCTTTGAGAAACCTGCTCCAGTGGGAGGTGTCCCTGCCCCAGTTGGGTGGGTTGGAACTTTAAGGTCCCTTCCAACTCTTAATTGTTCTATAATTCTAACACTATGGGAAAAAAAAGTGGAAAGGAACACAGTCCTTGTTATTTGATAGAAAAGTTAGACCAGGAGTTTAAGAGCTTTGATCTTCTGTTATACTGAATTCATGTTTTTTCAACTTGTCATGAAAGGATAAAATTGGAAGACCACCCTCTCCTGGTTTAGGGTGGAGCACAGCCAACTCTGTTCAGTGGGAGAGACTCTTGCTTGTGACCAATGGGGTGTTCCAGCCATCTTTCATGACCAGTATAAAAGCTGAGGGATCAAAGGGCTCAGGTTGGATTTTTTTTCAGTGTCTCTTTCATCGATGAGGACCCTGTTAGTTGGTTCTGGAGGCAATCAAACATGAGCACAATATACCCAAGGAGAACACTGTTAGTTCATTTGCTGTTGATCCCCATCAGTGGTGTTCTGGAATCCACAAAGGTGGTGTTCATAAGTTTTTTGCCAATCCTTGTTTGTTATTCAGCTTCTGTGGTGTGGCATTCTGCAATGGCCCTAGTCCTTTTCAGGAGCTCTGCCTGCTCTGATGTGGATTCCTCCATGGGCTGCAGCCTCTTTTCAGAGGTTGTATCTTCTCTGGCATGTGTTATTTTACAGGCTGCAGTCCATTTTGGCATTGTACTGCTCTGGTGTGGGTTTCTCCATGGGCTATACAATCCCCTCAGAGGTGTTTGTACTCCTTTGTTGTCTTTCATGTGTCTGTCCCTGCTCAGGCATCTGCTCATGTCTCTCCTCGCTAGTGTCTTTCCCCCCTATAGAGGTTACTGCCCTTTCTTAAATACACCTTTTCCTCTGGCTTGTGTAGTTTTGGTAGGTGGTGGATCCATTTTGTCCATTGCTGAAGTGGCTGTGACCAGCACAGGGCAGTCCCTGACCTCTTCCCTTGGAAGTTCCACCCTACCCATTGCCAGCTATGCTCAATACGCCCCCATGTCCCATAGCTCTTGTATTTGTTGTGGCTTTGCCAGCCAAGTTTCAACAGGACTGGGAAAAAGTGGCCTTTCCAATCTAACCTCGGGGCTGCAGAATTGTTTAGAGAGCTAAGATGCATGAGTTTTAATTCTGCAGCCTGTGGGGGAGATGAGTGTGGGAGGCTAATAAGGGAGGAAACTATGTATTCTTAGCAGCTCAGTTTTAAAAAGAAAATAATTCTGGTTTTAGGGTTGGCATGAAGTTGGTACTTAGTAGGATGTCATGAACATACCCAGTGACTGGCTTTTCAAGGAGTTCTTGCATTGCTTCCTGTAGTTTGCTGGCCTCAAATGTGATGTAATCAGGTGGGTAGCCAGTTGCTCAGTTCTGGAGGCAACCAAGCATGAGCACAATAAACCCCAGAGATACTTAGGAAACGGGTACATTGAAAGACCAGTGAATTTAGGAACTGCATTGCAGGGAGAGGATGAAAACTGGTGGTTGCATCACACTTCTTGATTTGTGCACAAAAATTCTGCTAAATGCTCCTTTAGATCTACCAGCTATAGAATTGCTGGTTATTTTCCAATTCTGCATATATTACATTTAATGTTATTCTCAAAGAAACTGGCTTGCATATGTGAAAGCAGAAGTATATTAACAGTGGCATGAATACCAGCATACAGGAAATGTTAATGCTGTAGGTTTTCAGTCCTTTATGTTCTTCTAATTATGAAGTTTGTCCCAGCAGTATTAGTCACTGATGTTCAGTGCTAATCTATCTAGGCAGTTGTGTATAATAAAAAATACAATCTTTTACAATGATTTTAGTAGTGTGCGTTTGTAACTACCTTCTGGAAGAAATCAAATATAAATGGGAGTGGGCACGCTACATACAAACATAAATCTTGCATTGAAATCTTTCAAGTGTGGTATCAAAATTTCAATTTCATCTTTGTGTATGGCTGGGATTTTATGTCACTTCTGAACTATATTTATATATCATGGGTGAAAAGGTATTGATGAGACTAACTTTTCATGTAACACCTTAGTAGATTAAAGCAAAATACATTAAATTGTACTAAGTTGCACCTTATTCTCCTTAAAGAGAGCCAATCAATAATCTGCTTGAGCAGAAATGCTTTATGAAATCCGAAAACCTTCAGTGGGAAGATCTAAAAACATATCCACCAAATAAGAATAAATGAAGAAACAGCTAATCATCTGGATACGTGCTGGGCTCAGCATTGCTCCTTTATGCAAAAGTGAGTTACTGTGCCTTAGTGATGCCAGATGGTATAGTGCATTGTGAAAACTGGAAATAAATAGATTAAGAAAAAAATATAATCTGGCAAGCCTATTTTTCTGGCCTTTGGTATAATTCTGTGCTGTGAAGTGCTGAACCAGGATCACCTGATATTTACAGAGGAATAAATCGGGGTGGTTGGCACATTCTGTGTGACATAAACCAGTCACAATGTTGATTAAAGGATTTTAAAGTTAAATTAAGAAGGCAGTTGTGAATAGGAAAGAATACTCTTCAAGGTTTTATTAGGTTATTTATCCTTAACAGTGATCTCTAGTGTTTCTAGGCACATTTCACAATCCCATTGGTAAATTTACAAATTACTCTGTCCAATTCAACACACAAACCATGACTAAGATTATCTTTGAAAATGTCCTGTGAGTAATACTGAATCATTCTCCATCATCCAGCTATTAGAGAAAGTGGTTGGTATCCTTGGGTGGGAATTCATCATCTTGTTCCGCATGCCTTGGAATTTATTGAGGTCAGTAAGCTGAGGTAGAATTTAATCATAACCAACCATCTGACCTAGGTACGTGTGGCACGAGTGCTTTGAGTCATTTTTATTTCCTTACGAAGCAGCGGAGGCGATACTTTCAAATGAGAAGTGGGATTTGAAAGTTGGGTAGTGTATTCTCCCCTTTCACTGTGCTTGGGCTGTATGAACAAGAGTAGGAGAGAGATCATGACACTTCTCAGAATGGGAGACTAGAAGAATAACCATTTTCAGATAGTCTGTTTTCAAATAACGGTTGTTATTTGTAATATTATGTAGCAGCCATGCACACAGGAGGTCTCTGGTCTGGGATCAGTAATCAGTTACGCTTTTGCTGCCCTAACAGACATTGTGATTTATGTGACTAACTTTGTGTCCTAGGCAAAGCACTTGAAACTATTAATGCCTTTTAAAATACAGTACATATGCTTCTGTGACCCCATGCTTGCAGACACTTGGACAGCAGCTTTAAAAGAACCCAAAACAAACAGAAAACGGGACACACTTTCATAATAACCTGAAAACGTGTAGAGAGTCTATGTCCCTTTGAGGTTTCTAGCACTACTGACTCAGACCTCCCATCAGACTTCATTTATAAAGTAACCCTGAAGAATTAAATGGAAATAATTTGTTGCTCAGATGATTCACTGCGTTGTGTATTCACTCCTGTTGAGTTTTGTGTATGTGTTTTTCGGAAAGTAGTAAAAAGTCTGCCTTCACTGAAGAAATTACCTATTTTATCAAATACAGGTACTTAAGCCGTGCAGTGTTCTGTTTAATGAGCTATTCTCAGGGCATTTAGTTTTGTAACATACCTTTGTTTTGCTGGGGGTTGACTTCCATGGGCTATGGATATGTGAAATCAGGCTGGCTTGCTAATGTTCAGAAGTCCTTTTTTTTCTAGTTCCCTCCTCTCTGCAAGTGGGACATAAGTTGTATTTCTGTTGTGATCAAAAATGGAATGCTGGTGGAATTTTTTACTTTCTAGTTTGTTTTTAATGGCTATGTAGAAGTACAAATATGATGCCTTGGCATTCTTTTTAATAAAAAAAAAAATTAAAACCAGTTTAGGAAAACAATCTGGAAAATATGAAGAAAGACTCTCTAAGCACCCTGTCATCAGCAAACATCCCTGTCTCGGTCACCCCAGCGGGTTAATCGTGTTGAGTGAACACGCACGTTGCTGTTTACTAGTGTTCCTTGTGCATTCTGGTGCGTCACTCATGTATGACAGCCGCATCCCGCAGCAGATACAATCTTTTCATTTCCCTGAGCTGTTCTTTGTAGCCCTCATTGTAGGATGTCAGGTTATCAAAGGCACATTAGGGGAAAAAAAAAAAAAAAGCACTCTCTCCTCCCTGATTACAGCAATCTCTTAGATCTTTGCAAACAATCGTTAGAGCATCCCTGTGATGTGAGGTGGTGCTGTAATTCACTGCTCACACAGGAGGAAATAAGGCACAAAGATTATAATAAATGATTTTTGGCTGATGAGTTTGAGAATGTCTGGGGCTGGACGTTTTTACTTAGTGTAAATATATATATACCAGTTATATACCAGTTATAGCTGTTTGGATTTATTAAATACAGTGTCAGACCTTAAGCTGTCATACTGGGTGGAGTAAAGGTGCAGAAAGGCCTCTATCTAGATAGAGCATTCTGGTTGCTCAACATCCTCTCTTGTTTCTGTAGAGGAGAAAAGCTCTACAAGAGATCAACCAGTCCACCTGGCCACCTTTGACCATCTGATGTAGATACCTGACTTAAATACCTCCAGCTTGTGGAGAAGAATCTGGACCTGTGATTGTCTTTAAAGAGGACTCTTGATCAACATCATACAGGGGGTTACACAGCATTGGTAGAGGTAGCATACGGTTCTCCAGGTCTGTAGAGCAGAAACCACCCCGAACCACATGATCTGCTTGTCTTCCGAAGCCTGCTCTCTGATCCATTACACATTTTCTAACTTTAGTGACAGCAGAAATGATGAGAGCCATATGGTTGATTCTGTAGACAAGTATCACTGACATTCTCAGATGAGTCTGTCCTCTATGTAATTTAATGGAGAGAAGAGTATGTGATCATGTAATTACATATTGCACCCTAACACATAGATGATGAATTAACATTGCCTTGTTTCCTCGTCTGATTTTTGAATAGTGAACTTGAAATTTTAGCATCCTTTTTGTGTTTTAACATTCTAAATGGCCAAGTTTGAAAATCTGAACGTGTTAAAACTCTATGGGTTCTTCTTTCCTTTCCCTTGAGGATTTATCCGTGGCGTTTGAGGTTTTCTTTACAGTGGGCTTGTCTATCAGGCTCTTCTTAGCTTGGGGAAAATGTTAGCTCTGTACGGGCCTTCCCCAAGAAGATGGTGAGCTAAACTGATAACAGAGAGGTGGTTACAGTGACTTTGCTTAGGCCCATAATATATATTTTTTTTCCTCCTTAACATAATATTATGCCTATATGATGCTTTTTAACCTGTTCTCTACTATTATTTTTTTTTTTTGCAAGTTATTTTATATCCCATACCTCTCTGCTCTGGTTCTTTTCATACTCTTTTCCTGATGCCTTTTTCCATTCCTTTCCTTTCTGTCTCTGTTGTTTCTCTCCTGCATGTTTATTTCATTCACCTTCCTCAGTCTTCTGAGTTTGTGATTGAAGAACTTATTTACCCTCTTTCCTGCTCTCTTAAGGGGCAGTACAGAGCCTTCCCTCTGTGGTTCAAAAGTGCTAGTGACTCCCAGAAGAAACAGGAGTGCTTGCAAAATAGCCTGGTTTATCTGTATTTATCTAGAAAACAGCTTACTTAATTATGTGAGGGTGGTGACTGCAGTGTTCCATGAGCTCCCAGGAGTCTCAAGAGGCTGTATACCCAGGATATTCAGTGGATGGAGGTGCTCAGATCTTCATCTTTGGATCAGGCTTGATCTAGGTGAGGAGGAATTTTTCAAAGACTTATACAAAAGCTGTCTGGAAGAAGTGGCTAAAGAAGTGTCTGCAGTGGTTGAACCTAACTGGCTACTAGATAGATCCAGTCCCAAACATGAAGGTCCTGGAATTTGGTGCAGCAGAGAAAGACTCTCACTCTTTACAGAAGGAAAAAAAAATTAGGTTTTTTTTTGAAATTCACAACCTGAGTTTCCTGTGGTACTTCAGAGATGATTGCTGATGAAATAGTACTGCCATGGTTTAGTTCTAGTGTACGTTGTCGCGGTGCTAGTTTTGTGATCCAGATGATAGTTTCTGTTTTGTGCTGCACATTGGAGGAGAGCTAGGGTTTGGGTGGTATGTGTGTGGCTGAGCTCATGGCTGGCCTTCATACTTTGCATAAGCAATTCCTTAAAACATACTATCTGCTGTTGCATCATTTAGTGGTAATAAATGGTCCAGTACACACACAGATGTTTTTCCAAGGTGCTATTGACTTTTTATTAAGTTCTGTGAACCTTTTGGCTGGAATTTGTTGTAGGAAATTCTCCATCTGTCCTGAGATTTGTTTAAAAAGCTGTCTGTCTACTGGAGTGAAACACAAATGCGTTCTCTTTCCCTTCACCTGAGCTGATGTTTCAACATTTTCCGACTGTAACAAAGAAAAAAGCTGAGATTTTAAAAATCTGGGATAAAAATAGAATAGTTCCAGGTAGCATCATCAGCCTTTCAACAAAACAAATCACCGTTGTGTTACTTTGCGTGACATCTGCGTGGGCGTGGTTCTGGCCAGCCTCAGAAAGGATGTAGTAGCATGAAGTAAAGGATGGAATGGATTCTGCACACAGAAAGATTAAATATAAAATTCTCCAGCTTGAAAAGGAAGAATCGTAGGAGGGTTTTGATAATTCTAGGAATGATCAGGAGAGGAGGCAATGGCATAAATGAAAAACATCATGCTCTCATATAATTCCATTGTGATCTTGCATCATGGAGAAGGAACAACTTCTGTGTGAAGAGACTTTAAATAAGAAAGAATTCTTCAGTTTGAATAGGGATTGACTTAGGAGAAATTTAAAGTATATAAGTATATAATGTATATGTACAACATATATAAAATCATAAATGTCATGGAGAAGGTGAAAAAGGAATAATTATTTGCAATTTCAAATACAAGAGCAAGGAGCTCTCTAGTGAAAGGATTGAGCAGTAGCTTTAAGAGGAATGAAGGGAAGTAGTTCGTCATGATGAGCATAATTAAATTGCAGGATTTATTGCTGCAGAGTGTTGTGGAGGCTTAAAGTCTGAATAGGTTCAAAAGCAATTAGGCAAATTCATGATGGATACTTTCATCTAGGGCTACTAAGCACAATGATGGGAATTGGGAATCCCTCAGCCACAATTTATGGGAAGATGAAAGGTTGCTGGAGAGTTGGGCAGAGGGAAGGAAGCATTGCTCTATGAAATAGGGTGGCTATTCTTTTCCTAAGCATCCAGTGCCAGCCACTACTAGGGATGGAAGTAGTAGGGAAGGACTGTTGGCTCTCTCCTACTTGTACCTTTCCCTCAGGTATTTATATACATTGATGAGATCCCCGTGAGCCTTCTCTTCCCCAGGCTGAACAGTCCCAACTCTCTCAGCCTCTCCACAGGTGAGATGCTTCAGTCTTTTAATCTTCTTTGTGGCCCTTTGCTGGACTCTCTCTAGTACTGGACCCAGTACTGCAGGTGTGGCTGTACCAGTGCTGAGTGGATGGAGTTCATACTGTGTATTAAGTGCTTGGATTGTAGCAGAGCTCAAGCTGGGTTAAGCATCCAGTGTTTAAAGGACATCTGAACATGTCCGAGTAAGAGTCAAGGAACATTTCAGAAAAGCAGAGTTGCTCAGAGTTGCTTTTTTCCTTTTGTTAATTTTCTTTTTTTTTCTTTTTTTCTTTTTTTTTCTGATTTTTTT